>SJYC01020368.1:0-15648 GCA_006408675.1 Madoqua kirkii | reverse complement strand
GGAGTTCAATCCCTGGGTCAGGAAGATCCCCTGGAATCCAATCCTGTATTCTTGCCTGGGAAGTTCCAAGGACAGAGGAGCCTGGTGGGCTGTAGTCCATGGAGTCACAAAGAGTCGAACACAACTGAGCACAGCACAGACAGATGATAAGTTTATAGTTAACCTTTGAAGGAAGTGTGGCAGATCAAAGTCTTAATGTAGGAATTATAGGTATAAAACTCTTAGAAGAAAACTTACACAAAAAATTGACTGCACCCTTTATATACTCACCAGCAGTGTGCCAGCAGTATATGAAGCTTACAGTTTATTCATGTATTTGACAGTGCTTCTAACTATCTGTCTTTTTGATTCTAGCCATCCTAGTAGAATCTGATCCATTTTCACATGGATCATGCTGCATCTGTAGGTCAGTTTGGGAATAATGCCATCTTAACTATTCTAAGCCTTTCAATAGATGAACATGGGATGTATTTCCATTTATTCAGGTCTTCTTTAATTTCTTTCAGCAAGGTTTTGTATAGGCTAGTTTAGTTTTGATAGGCTATGTGTACATAACCATTGATTCTTCAAATTCACTTGAACAGATAGAAATAGCAATAGCGATTTATAAGAACTCGACTCTCCTTGGCCTCAGAGTAATTTTGAGCTGACAAACTTAGAAACTATGTGCAGTTGATCTTACCAATGGGGATAACTACTTTTATCTATCAGGTACAACTGTGATAGGGTTAAGTCTATCTTAATGGTGTTGGATTGTATAATACTGGGCATGCCACAGGTCACTTGGGGATTATAAGAGCCTTATTAAATTAATGCTAGTCTAGAGGACTGGATAGGAAGAAGTGATTATTTTTGGTATGTTCATGACCTCTGTAGTCAGTATTTCAGATTGTTCCATTCTTATTATCAATTTTATGTCACATATATCCCTCCTCTAAACCCACCTTAGTTGTCCTTGTGAAGGGCTTTTACTCTCCCAACTTCCAATTTGTGAGAGCTTTATTCAGTCAATTATTTTGTGCATCTGCATTCATTTCCTCCACCAAGCTGCCTATTGCCTCACATCTTAGAATATAGTGGTGGCTGGCCCCATTTTGTCCTTGTCTGTGGGATAAATAAACTAGTTCTTTAAACCATTGTTAACTTTTTTATATTGGTAGGCAAACACAACCTTAACTGATAGAAATGAGTGAATTAGAGCCATATTTTGAAAAATGTTATAAACCAGAATCAAGAGTTTGCAATTCTCTTTTCCTTTGAAACCATTTTATCTGGATTCCGACTAAAGTCACACAAAGAAGCTGAAAATGTGCAAAAGCTAACATAGCAGCACATCCTAGAATAGATTACAAAGAAAAACAATGAATTCACAGAGACTCTTATGTTGAGAAGTCCGGGCTAGCCATGAAGTACATTGAACACAAGTGTCTTCCATTTTTCTTCAGCATATTTAAGTATGTAGGTTTCATCTTCATGCTCAGATACTCATGTTTCAAAATGATGACCTACACCATTTATATGTCTGTATCTGTGTTTTGACTATGAAGAAAGGAAGAGAGAAACTGGCATCAGCTTGGTAAGAAGTAGGTTGCTTAACCAGTGTACCTGCAAAAGAGGCTTGGAAAGAAGTTTTTAGGCAAGCTAGGGATGAGGAGTAGGAAATCAAGACTGCGTCAGCCCAGTCCACACTCTTTGCCAGTGGCTGTAGTACTGCACTTGAGTGTCTAGGTTTGTTTAGCTTTCTAACAGTATATTTAGCTTTCTAACAGGTGTTATTTTGGATTGATTTTAATTATTTTTGCTGGCAAGCTACCAGATAATTGCATCAAATAACTTCTAGGAAAAGCACAATCAAGAGATGGAGTTTACTTTTGAAAACTTGATAGCATCCGTGTTTGATATTTTTGGTGCTGGGACAGAGACAACAAGCACCACACTGAGATACGGGCTCCTCCTGTTGCTGAAATACCCAGAGGTCACAGGTATGTTACATGGTGGACAGGATGAGTTTCGGGGAAGATATTGGGTCTTCTGTCTTATAATTTCTCTTAGAGAAGCTTTAGTTTTGAAATTCCTATGCCACCCACTATAAGCTGCCCAAATATTTAAAAAACAAAAAGGCGAAAGTAGGGCAGATTTGTATAGCAGGGAGGATTGCTGAGAAAAGTAGAGACAGTATGAGCAGTAGCAAAGGCAATGAAGCTATCTATGGATTTCACCAATAAAAAATTCCGGTGAAGTACCTGGACTTCATGGGAAGGGATTTGGAGCAGGCACAACCAGCATAAACTGGCCTACAATGGACTGTTAGTTTTCTTAAGAAGTGGCCACTTTGAATGGTAAATATGTTTTTGCCTAAATCTTTCCTTGTTCTAAATATGCAACATGATAATGCTAGGGTAGGGAAGATGGAAGCTATATTGTTGAAGTATAGCAGAAATTCTAGAAATTTGGTGAGAAAGCCTGAGAAATTTTCAGTCTGAGAAGTACTTGAAAAGGTTAGATTTAGAAAAAGATATATGCTATTTAGATAGAAAATGTTCCTAAAAGGCGACCTGATGTGAAGAGCTGACTTATTGGAAAAGACCCTGATGGTGGGAAAGACTGAGGACAGGAGGAGAAGGGGACGACAGAGGATGAGATGGTTGGATGGCATCACCAACTCAATGGACATGGGTTTGGGTGAACTCTGGGAGTTGGTGATGGACAGGGAAGCTTGGCGTGCTGCAGTTCATGTGGTCACAAAGAGTCGGACACGACTGAGAGACTGAACTGAACTGAACTGAACTGTACCTAAAAGAATTTTTTCCCTTTTTAAACATTAAATAAGATAGCGTTTCCAGTTGCAAATAAATACACACACAATATATATACAATTGCAAGCGATACATGCATCAGTTATAGAATTTGATTTTTAAAACATCGTATATTATTTTGATATGAAAATAATACTTGATACCTGTTTTTTTTTCTGTGATTGTCGAGACCAGTTCAGCAAGCAGGGTTTCTGAAATCGTGATACGGTGAGAGAATGAGAAACGAGACACAAGAATTCATAGAAAAGCGAGGATCAGGGGACCAACACCACTCCAAGATGAAGGTGCCAAAACTGAAAAGCCAGCTTTATTATACTTTCAGCCATGAATGAAAGAATATGTGGGTAGTTAAACTATAACTCATGTGGCCTTCAGGGCCAAAGAACAAAATGATCATTAACCATTTAGTAATTAGGAAACAGTGATCAATAACAAATCAGTAACTAAGACTCGTATTTTTACGTATAGATTTTTCACCAGATAGGTAAAACATGTGACTCTGAGATGCCAGTTGAGAAACAGTCTGGGGTCAGTTTTCTGACCCCAGGATCATATCTTGTTTTCAAGATTATGAACTGTTTCCTCTGGACTTGTTCCAAGAGTCTCATGCCTTATAGCATCCAGTTTATCAATAATTATAAATTTCTTTTGTGGCACTTGCCAGGGGCTGGTTTTATTTTATTCTTCCTGTCTCCTATATGTGATGACAGAAATTTCTTGAGTTAATGATATACTGTTTGTGTTTACAGTGTTTCACATTTCTATTTTTTATTAATGATCCTGTATGCTAATATATGGGCTTCCCAGGTGGTGCTAGTGATAAAGAACCTGCCTGTCAATACAGAAGATGTAAGAGAGGTGGGTTCGATCCCTGTGTCCAGAAGAGCCCCTGAAGGGGGCATAGCAACCCACCCCAGTATTCTTGCTGGGAGAGTCCCATGGACAGAGGAACCTGGCGAGCTACAGTTCGTAGGGTTGCAAAGAGGTGGACATGACTGAAACGACTTAGCACGCATGCATGCTAATATCTAGGCTTCCCTGGTGGCTCAGATGGTAAAGAATCTGCCTGCGATGCAGGAGGCAAGGGTCGGGAAGATCCCCTGGAGGAGGGCATGGCAATCCTCTCCAGTATTCTTGCCTGGAGAATTCCATGGACAGAGGAGCCTGGTGGGCTACTAGTCCATAGGGTCAGGAAGAGTCAGACACGACTGAGCGACTAACACTTTTTTCACTTTTCATGCTAATATGTAGGTGTGCACAGAGTTACCTCAAAGCCTACCTTGTAAGAGTGTCATTTGTACTTGTATTATGAAAACTCTCTAAGTCTAGGTGTACTTCTGGACATATGATTGATGTTTATAATGATGTTGGAACACTTTTACAGAGTTTCATGTCACCCTGATTTGGTATGAAAATGTGGCATGTGTTTTCCTCTTTTTTCTGGTAGTCTTACTTGTGTCTTATCAGCTAAAGTCCAGGAAGAGATTGACCGTGTGATTGGCAGGCATCGGAGCCCCTGCATGCAGGACAGAAGCCACATGCCCTATACGGATGCTGCGGTGCACGAGATTCAGAGATACATTGACCTCGTCCCCACCAGCCTGCCCCATGCGGTGACCCGTGACGTTAAATTCAGGAACTTCCTTATCCCCAAGGTAGGATTGTTTCTCTTACAGTGATCTCCACACTCTTGAAGTTCCCATATTCACAGTATGATTTCAGTCCTCAAGATGAGAGAATTGGAAAAATCATACATGTGGCAGCTTGATGGGTTTTGTGTTGTTTCCAGTTTGTGGCTATAAATCTTTACGACAGCTCTCGATATCTGGCTAAGTCTCCCAAATTTGTTCTGCTTCTTTAATATTGTTTTGGCTACCTTTAGCTGTTTATATTTCCAAGTAAATTTTAGTATTCACTTGTCAATTACCCAAAACATTCAGCTGTGATTTTTTTCATGGTAGTATCAAATCAGTTTGGAAATTGACATCTTGACATGTTGATGCTTTCAATTCACAGATACAGTTAATTTGGGCTTTCTTTAATTTTTTTGATACTGTTTTGTTTTTAGTACAGTGACTTGCACATCTGTTATGTTTTGCTCAGGTAAGAAATATTCTTGATCTTATTATACATTTTATAATTTTAAAATTGCTTTTTCCATTTTTTTGGTATATAGAAATATAATTGATTTTATTATCTTGATGCCCTTATATCTAGCAACCTTTCCAAATTCATATATTATTGTTAATAATTTGTTTGTAGATTTATTTGTAATATCTATATGCACCACAGTTCCGCCATCTGGTTTAATATTTGTTTTATTCTTTATTTTCCAATTCTCATGACTTTGATTTACTTTATTGCATTATCACACTGGCAGGATTTCAAGGATAATATTGAACAAGGTGGTGATAGTGGCTGTTGTTTCATTTATGATATCCTGAAAGAGGTGAGGGTTATATATTTCATCAAGAATGATATTTTATGTACATTTTTGTGAATATTAAAAAAATGGATTAGGGAAATACTTCCTAATCCTATTTTTGTATGATTTGAGGATAAACTTTACTTTTTATAGCAGTTTTAGGTTCACAGCAATTTTCAGCTGAAGATACAGTGATTTCCTATATACTTCCTGCCTCCACACATGCATTGCCTGACCCATTATCAATATCCTCTGCCACCCTGGTACACTTTTTTACAATTGATGAGCCTATACTGACCATCATTAGCATCCAAAGTTCATCATTTACATTAGGGTTCACTCTTGTACATTCTATGAGTTTCAGCAAGAGTCTAATGATATGTATCCATCATTGTAGTATTATATAGAGTAGTTTCACAGCTCTAAACATCCTCTGTGCTCTGTTCATTCATCCCTCTCTCCTCCAAACACTTGGGAACCATTTTATGCCCATTGATTAGGAACTCCCTATTTTCCCTTCTCCCTTGTTCCCAATCTGTCTAATTTTTTTCCACAAATGTATGTATAATTTCATCAAATGGATTCTCTGCATTTGTTTATCAGGTATATATTTTGGTCCCTCTATCTCTGTCTCTCTCATATATAAAAAGCTGAATTTGGTTTGCTACATTTTATTGAGGACATTTGTATTTTTATTTGTAAGAGGCTGGTCTACAATCATACTTTCTCAAAAAATTTTTGTCAGACTTCTGATATCAAGGTAATGCTGGCTTCACAAAATAGGTGGGAAATTTTCCATACTGTGGGCATATTTTTAGTATGTATATATATTTCTTTTGGGTGTTCAGTTAGTTCTGCCTTTTCTGTGCCTAAAACGTTTGGCTTAATCTCAGATATTATATAAGAAAAAAAACACAGTCTTAGGTGATGTTTATCTTCTCCCAGAAAGTGTTCATCTTTCCTCCACTAGACAGAATTACATAACACCTCCTAATTCAGAATTGTATATGTACACAGTCAGAAATTGACCACAGATGCTAATTTGCCTTTCCAAGTTTTTTCCATCTGGAATCTGGAGACCAAATTTAATCAGCAGTTTTCCAGTGCTTTCTAACACATTGTTTCTGTGTTTATTCAGACTTTCTAGTTGGCATCCTACAAGCTATTCTATTTTGAAACCTGCATATGTTACTATTATACGTAAAAATACAACAACTAAAAATTCTCCTTTGAGGAAAAAAGGGTGGTGAGTTTCTTAAGGTTGAAATTATTACCGCTATCTTCTGGGAAAGACGGAATTCTGAATATCTGTGTGCCCCTTATGATAGCCACTAGCCACATGGACCCAGTGGATGCCTGAAATGTGATTAATGCAACTGACGAACTGAATTTTAAATTTTATTTACTTTTGACTGGCTTTAAGTAAAGTAGTCATAGATCACGCAAGTCTACCGTGTCAGAGATGCTCTAAGTTTTTTTTTCCCTCTCACATGGGTTTAGAAATCCCTCATCCTTAATTCTGCTACACTAAAAGCCTGAAAAATTAAAAACAAATATAAATTTAGTGCAATTTCATTTAGTGGTCAAAATGTTACTGGAACTGAAGTGAATCTATTTTTATTCCTTATTTATGCCACTTTGTGTGAATATTCATGTCCTACTGAAGACATTTGTATACTGTCAATAATACTAATCGTGTTTACCTCAAAATGTTGCCAGAATTAAACCAAGTAACATATATTTTAGAATATGAGCTAAAACTATGAGATATTTTCGTCTATCAGAGTGATGAAGTCAAAGGCTGAAAAAAATCTATTACTAGTGAGGATATATGTAAACAAGTACTTTCAGGTGTCACTGGTAAGACTGTAAATAAGTACATCTTTTTCTGAAGGACATTTTGGCCATAATTATTAAAAAAAATATATCTTATAATGCAAGAGTTATAATTCTTGGTATCTAATCCAAATGCTTGTGAAGGAATATCAAAATGTATCCTTGCATCATTACTTGTAATAAAAAAAGTATTTTTAGCTACTAAATGTTCATTGTAAGTGTAATGGCACATTTATATTGTGTAACATGAATATGGCAGATGTATATGTGTTGATGGGCTTCCCAGGTGGAGCTAGTGCTAAACAACCCAGCTGTCAGTACAGGAGTCATCAGAGACACAGGTTCAATCCCTGGGTTGGGAAGATCCCTTGGAGGAGAGCATGGCAATCCACTCCAGTGTTCTTTCCTGGAGAATCACATGGGCAGAGAAGCCTAGTGGGCTACCGTCCATAGGGTCACTGGGAGTCTGACATGACTGAAGTGACTTGGCAGCAGTAGAAGCATATGTGTTGACATTGGTCAGTATCTAAATTATTTCACTATAGAAAAAAATCAAAATCTAGTGGATGTTTGTCATTGGGGAAAAAGAGAAGAAAGTGATAAGCAGCATAAATGTATATAGGATTCTCTGCTGATATGCATAATATCTGTGAAAGCACATGTAACTAGTTGGTGGGAATGATTATTTTTGAAAAGTCTAAATGAGTTTGTGCAGGTAAACAGGAAGAAGACTTTTTACCATGTGTGCTTTTTGTGACTTAATATCTTCTTCTATTTTTCGCTCGAGGTATAAGTTATGTAAAAGAAAAATTACCCTGTTAAGTACAGAGTCTAAAGAGTTTTGACCAATATGGAAGTTATGTCACTAGCACCACAAGTAAGATATAAACACAGTTTCATCATCTTGAAAATTTTTCTTACTCTCCTTTTGCAACCAATCTGTTTCCCTCAATTTTAGCCGCTGATAACTATTAATCTGTTTTTAGTCCTCTAGTTTTGCCTTTTCAAGAGTGCAGTATAATGGAATGTGACGTAAGTGAAATAACTTATAATCAATATATGCCTTTATCTTTTTTGTGTGGTAGAATGTTTGAGATTCATCTTTTTATTGCATATATTAGTTTATTCCTTTTCTACTGATGAGTATCCATCATATGGAGTACCACGAACTGTCTGTGCATTAACTGATTGATGAATATGTGGGTTGTTTCCAATTTGGGGCCATTTGAATAAAGGTACTATGAACATTTGCATACAGATTTTTGTGTGGACCTAACTTTTCATTTCTTTTAGGTAATACCGAAGGGTGAGAATGTTGTCTAAATGTTTAACTTCATTTTTAAAAACCCATCAAACGGTTTTCTAATATGGCTGTGACATTTTATATTCCAAGTAGCAATATATGAGAGTTCCAGTTGCTGGGGGTACCCTTCACCACTTGCCTTTGTTAGTGTTCTTAAAATTTTTTTTTAATTAATTCATTATCTTGTATTAATGGCTTGTGACTGTTTGTTTTGTTTGTGGTATTTCTTAGTATTCCTCCAGCCAGATCACCTGCTTTCTACCCCAAACAAAGCAATATGTTTTGAACATCGTTTTGAGGGGCTGTTCTTGGGTGGCGGTGGGAAAGGGAATTTTGGCAAGATTGCCATTGATTGGTAGGGAAAAAAATTAGAAAAATATGAAACCAAGTACATGTCTCTCCCCATATATACACCTGTATATATGTCCACTCACATTGCCGGCCAAGCCAGCCCTTGAGGGCTTTGAACAGTTATCTCAGGGCCTCTTTACATTTCCCTTGTCCTGAGACTGGGAAGGGGCGAAAGGGAGAGAGTTCAGATCTGTAAGTATTTTTAAACAAACATGTAAAGCATCATTAGAAACTTTGGTGGAATTGATTGGCATGCTAATGCGCTGAAAGCGGTCCCAATATTCCGTAGAAGGCCTTGTAGGCTTGCGTCAAAAGAGGGCTGACCCCACGCGGACGTGGGGCGGAGGCAGAGGTTAAAGGTCGGGACCTCGGCGCCGCGCCTTGGAGCCGAATGGCCTTCCTCTCCTTGGTACCGGTAGTCCCCGCGAGGAGAGTGACAGGCGAGTGGAAGCCGCCTCGAGGCCGACACGGTGCGCTCTCCAACGCGTTTCGTTTCCTTGGGGTTGTTGGCCGCGCGGTTCTGTGCAACGTGGTCCAACCTGTGGCAAGAGTCTCCTCTCCGAGGGCGCAGGGCACGTGGGGCGGCGCCGCCTGGACCAGGGGGAGAGCTTGATTTTCTCGTCCCCCAGCCTGGCGCGACAGGCTGCGGCGCTCACAGAACCCTAGCCGGTGGCACAGTCTTGCATCCCGCAGGGCTCGGCCCTGGGCGCGGAAAGGCTGCACTTGGGACGAGGCAGGATGAGGTCGGAGACTAAGCAAAAGCTCCTTCCCACACTGTTTTATTGTTGTTTATGGCTTGCGTTGTGCGTGGCTAAGTGGCCGGGTCGCGGGCAAGTACCGGCCGCTGGCACTAAAAGGAAGGGACCTTGGTGCGTGGTCTGAGTGGCCCCTGACTTCCGCGCCCTAACACTTGCTGATGCGCCCTCTAAATTTTAGACACTTCTCATCATCGAGAATGATATTTTATGTACATTTTTGTAAATATTAAAAAAAACAGATTAGGGAAATACTTCCTAATCCTATTTTTGTATGACTTGGGGGATAAACTTTATTTTTTTATAGCAGTTTTAGGTTCACAGCAATTTTCAGCTGAAGATACAGTGGTTTCCTATATACTTCCTGCCTCCACACATGCATTGCCTCACCCATTATCAATATTCTCTACCACCCTGGTACACTTTTTTACAATTGATGAGCCTATACTGACCACCATTACCATCCAAAGTTCATCATTTACATCAGGGTTCACTCTTGTTGTACATTCTGTGAGTTTGTCTTCCTAATCCTATTTTTGTATGACTTGGGGGATAAACTTTATTTTTTTATAGCAGTTTTAGGTTCACAGCAATTTTCAGCTGAAGATACAGTGGTTTCCTATATACTTCCTGCCTCCACACATGCATTGCCTCACCCATTATCAATATTCTCTACCACCCTGGTACACTTTTTTACAATTGATGAGCCTATACTGACCACCATTACCATCCAAAGTTCATCATTTACATCAGGGTTCACTCTTGTTGTACATTCTGTGAGTTTGAGCAAGAGTCTAATGATATGTATCCATCATTGTAGTATTATATAGAGTAGTTTCACAGCTCTAAACATCCTCTGTGCTCTGTTCATTCATCCCTCTCTCCCCTAAATCCTTGGCAACCATTTTATGCCCATCGATAGGAACTCCCTATTTTCCCCTCTCCCTTGCTGTTCACACTCTGTCTAATTTTTTCCACAAATGTGTGTATAATTTGATCAAATGTATTCTCTGCATTTGTTTATATAGTATATATTTTGTTCCCTCTATCTCTGTCTCTCTCATATATAAAAGGCTGATTTGGTTTGCTACATTTTATTGAGGACATTTGTATTTTAATTTGTAAGAGGCTGGTCTGTAATTATACTTTCTCAAAAATTTTTTGTCAGACTTCTGATATCAAGGTAATGCTGGCTTCATAAAATAGGTGGGAAATTTTCCATACTGTGGATATATTTTTATTATGTATATATATTTCTTTTGGGTGTTCAGTTAGTTCTGCCTTTTCTGTGCCTAAAAAGTTTGGCTTAATCTCAGATATTATATAAGAAAAAAACCGCAGTATTAGCTGATGTTTATCTTCTCCCAGAAAGTGTTCATCTTTCCTCCATTAGACAGAATTACATAACACCTCCTAATTCGGAATTGTGTATGTACACAGTCAAAAATTGACCGCAGATGCCAATTTGCTTTTCCAAGTTTCTTCCATCTGGAATCTGGAGACCAATTTTAATCAGCAGTTTTCCAGTGCTTTCTAACACATGGTTTCTGTGTTTATTCAGACTTTCTAGTTGGCATCCTACAAGCTATTCTGTTTTGAAGCCTGCATATGTTACCATTATACATAAAAATACGATAACTAAAAATTCTCCTTTGAGGAGAAAAAGGTTGTGAGTTTCTTAAGGTTGAAATTATTACTGCTGTCTTCTGGGAAAGACGGAGTTCTGAATATCTGTGTGCCCCTTATGACAGCCACTAGTCACATGGACCCAGTGGATGCCTGAAATGTGATTAATGCAACTGAGGAACTGAATTTTAAATTTTATTTACTTTTGACTGGCTTTAAGTATAAGTAGCCATAGATCACGCAAGTCTACCATGTTAGAGCTGCTCTAAGTTTTTTTCTTTCCCCTCTCACATGGGTTTAGAAATCCCTCATCCTTAATTCTGCAACACTAAAACCTGAAAAATTAAAAACAAATATAAATTTAGTGCAATTTCATTTGATGGTCAAAATGTTACTGGAACTGAAGTGAATCTACTTTTATTCCTTATTTATGCCACTTTGTGTGAATATTCATGTCCTACTGAAGACATTTGTATACTGTCGATAATACTAATCGTGTTTACCTCAAAATGTTGCCAGAATTAAACCAGGTAATATATATATTTTAACATATGAGCTAAAACTTTGAGACATTTTTGTCTCTCAGCGTGATGAAGTCAAAGGCTGAAAAAATCTATTACCAGTGAGGATAGTTGTAAACAAGTACTTTCAGGTGCCACTGGTAAGACTGTAAATAAGTACATCTTTTTTTCTTTTTCTGAAGGACATTTTGGCCATAATTATTAAAAAATAAAATATATCTTATAGTGCAAGAGTTATAATTCTTGGTATCTACTCCAAATGCTTGTGAAGGAATATCAAAGTGTATCCTTGCATCATTACTTGTAATAAAAAAAAGTATTTTTAGCTACTAAATGTTCATTGTAAGTGTAATGGCACATTTATATTGTGTAACATGAATATGGCAGATGTATATGTGTTGACTGGCTTCCCAGGTGGAGCTAGTGCTAAAGAACCCAGCTGCCAGTACAGGAGTCATCAGAGACACAGGTTCGATCCCTGGGCTGGGAAGATCCCTTGGAGGAGAGCATGGCAGTCCACTCCAGTGTTCTTTCCTGGAGAATCACATGGGCAGAGAAGCCTAGTGGGCTACTCTCCGTAGGGTCACTGGGAGTCTGACATGACTGAAGCGACTTGGCAGCAGTAGAAGCATATGTGTTGACCTTGGTCAGTATCTAAATTATTTCACTATAGAAAAAAAATCAAAATCTAGTGTTTGTCATTGGGGAAAAAGAGAAGAAAGTGATAAGCAGCATAAATGTATATAGGATTCTCTGCTGATATGCATAATATCTGTGAAAGCACATGTAACTAGTTGGTGGGAATGATTATTTTTGAAAAGTCTAAATGAGTTTGTGCAGGTAGACAGGAAGACTTTTTACCATGTGTGCTTTTTGTGACTTAATATCTTCTTCTATTTTTCACTCGAGGTATAAGTGATGTAAAAGAAAAATTACCCTGTTAAGTATAGAGTCTAAAGAGTTTTGACCAATATGGAAGTTATGTCACTAGCACCACAAGTAAGATATAAACACATTTTCATCATCTTGAAAATTTCCCTTACTCTCCTTTTGCAACCAACCCGTTTCCCCCAATTTTAGCCGCTGATAACTATTAATCTGTTTTTAGTCCTCTAGTTTTGCCTTTTCAAGAGTGCAGTATAATGGAATGTGACGTAAGTGAAATAACTTATAATCAATATATGCCTTTATCTTTTTTGTGTGGCAGAATGTTTGAGATTCATCTTTTTATTGCATATATTAGTTTATTCCTTTTCTACTGATGAGTATCCATCATATGGAGTACCACGAACTGTCTGTGCATTAACTGATTGATGAATATGTGGGTTGTTTCCAATTTGGGGCCATTTGAATAAAGGTACTATGAACATTTGCATACAGGTTTCTGTGTGGACCTAACTTTTCATTTCTTTTAGGTAATACTGAAGGGTGAGAATGTTGTCTAAATGTTTAACTTCATTTTTAAAAACCCATCAAACGGTTTTCTAATATGGCTGTGACATTTTATATTCCAAGTAGCAATATATGAGAGTTCCAGTTGCTGGGGGTACCCTTCACCACTTGCCTTTGTTAGTGTTCTTAAAATTTTTTTTTAATTAATTCATTATCTTGTATTAATGGCTTGTGACTGTTTGTTTTGTTTGTGGTATTTCTTAGTATTCCTCCAGCCAGATCACCTGCTTTTTACCCCAAACAAAGCAATATGTTTTGAACATCGTTTTGAGGGGCTTTAATTAGAAACATATGAAACCAAGTACATGTCTCTCCCCATATATACACCTGTATATATGTCCACTTACATGGCCGACCAAGCCAGCCCTTGGGGGCTTTGAACAATTATCTCAGCGCCTCTTTACGTTTCCCTTGTCCTGAGAATGGGAAGGGGTGAAAGGGAGAGAGTTCAGATCTATAAGTATTTTTAAACAAACATTTAAAGCATCGTTAGAAACTTGGGTGGAATTGATTGGCATGCTAATGCGCTGAAAGCGGTCCCAATATTCCGTAGAAGGCCTTGTAGGCTTGCGTCAAAAGAGGGCTGACCCCACGCGGACGTGGGGCGGAGGCAGAGGTTAAAGGTCGGGACCTTGGCGCCGCACCGTGGAGTCGCACGGCCTTCCTCTCCTTGGTACCGGTAGTCCCCGCGAGGAGAGTGACCGGCGACGGTGGAAGCCGCCTCGCGGCCGACACGGTGCGCTCTCCAAGGCGCTTCGTTCCCTTGGGGTTGTTGGCCGCGCGGTGCTGTGCGACGTGGTCCAACCTGTGGCAAGAGTCTCCTCTCCGAGGGCGCAGGGCACGTGGGGCGGCGCCGCCTGGACCAGGTGGAGAGCTCGATTTTCTCGTCCCCCAGCCTGGCGCGACAGGCTGCGGCGCTCACAGAACCCTAGCCGGTGGCACAGTTGTGGATCCCGTAGGGCTCGGGCCTGGGCGCGGAAAGGCTGCACTTGAGACGAGGCAGGATGAGGTCGGAGACTAAGCAAAGGCTCCTTCCCACACTGTTTTGTTGTTGTTTATGGCTTGCGCTGTGCGTGGCTAAGTGGCCGGGTCGCGGGCACTAAAAGGAAGGGACCTTGGTGCGCGGTCTGCGTGGCCCCTGACTTCCGCGCCCTAACACTTGCTGATGCGCCCTCTAAATTTTAGACACTTGTGATAGTTGTGTAGTGATACCACATTTTGTTTTACTTCTGGTTTTTTTCGGCGAATAGTGATACATTTTTTTCATGTGTTGATTGGCCATTTATATGTGTTGATTGATAGTGTTTGCTCAAGTTATAGTTCTATTTATTTATTGGATTGTTTGCCTTTAGTTCAGTTCAGTCTCTCAGTCGTGTCCAACTCTTTGCGACCCCATGGACTGCAGCATGCCAGGCTTCCCTGTCCATTGCAGACTCCGGAAGTCCACCCAAACCCATGTCCATTGAGTGGGTGATGCCATCCAACCATCTCATCCTCTGTCACCCCCTTCTTCTCCCGCCTTCAGTCTTTCCCAGCATCAGGGTCTTTTCGGATGTCAGCTCTTCACATCAGGTGGCCAAAGTATTGGAATTTCAGCTTCAGCCTTAGTCCTTCCAATGAATATTCAGGACTGATTTCCTTTAGGATGCACTGGTTGGATTTCCTTGCAGTCTTGTTTGCCTCATTACTTATTGCAGTTCTTTATATATTTTGCATGCAATCCTTTTATCATGTCTAAGTGTTGCAAATATTTACTCCCAATATGTGTTTTTTATTTCTTTTTTTGGTTTCTAACAATGTTTGTGAAAGAGCAGAATTTTTTTTGGAAAAAAGTGAAAGTTTAAAATTTTGATGGTGTTTAATTTATCAGTTATTTCCCTTATGACCTGTGTTTTTGTGTCATACTTATTTTCCAGCATGTTATCAAATATTTATGCTCATCTTTTCTTTTTCAAGTTTTATACTTTTAGCTTTTATATTTAAGTCTATGATCCATTTGAAGTTTATTTTTACTTATGGTGTGAAATAGTGATCACACTTTTTTCTTTATGGATAGCTACTTGTCCCAATACCATTTGCTGAAAATACACCTGCTTCTAACACTTAAAGTGACATTTTCTTGTATTATTTGTTTTGAGATTATACAAGGCAATAATTTTAAAAATAAAATTATAAACCCTAAATGCGATAAACTTAAGGGGTAGAATTTCTCCCAACTTTAAAGAAATTTTGAAATTTAAATAGGATTTAAACACACACTGGATATATATATAATATATGAAATATATATGAAAATGTATATATTTACATTTTAACCACATCTATTTTCTGTTTATCACAGTTCAGTTCAGTTCAGTTCAGTCGCTCAGTTGTGTCCGACTCATTGCGACACCATGAATCACAGCACACCAGGTCTCCCTGTCCATCACCAACTCCCGGAGTACACCCATGCTCATGTGCATTGAGTCGGTGATGCCATCCAGCCATTTCATCCTTTGTCATCCCCTTCTCTTGCCCCCAATCCCTCTCAGCATCAGGGTCTTTTCCAATGAGTCAACTCTTC
>SJYC01020367.1:0-19685 GCA_006408675.1 Madoqua kirkii | reverse complement strand
CAGTGACTATATAATATATGAAATATATATGAAAATATGTATATATTTACATTTTAACTGCATATCTATCATCTGTCTATCACACTTACACCTAAATAATACTTCAGTATGTATATCTTTTAAACAAGTGAACAAGGACTTTATCTACATAACAGTAAAAACATTCACACTAAAGGAATTATCTATACAATAATTTTATCTAGTATATATACTATAATTACATTTTCTCAGTTATCCCTAATATATCTTGTGTAGTTCTTCTTAAAGGGGCATCTAGTGTCCAGTCAAGGAACAAGTATTTAATTTATCTGTCCCTTTAGTCCCCTGTTATCAAGAACAGTTCCTGTTCCTATGTTTATTTCAATACATTGACAACTTTGAAGAGTCCAAGACAATTGTCATGTTAAACATTGGGCAGTCTGGCCTTGTTAGTTGTTTTCTTGAGATCACTTACCCATTCTGTGTATTTGGCAAGAAAATTACATAGGAAATGTTGTGTATGTCCCACTGCATTGGATTTTGGCTGAGGACATGTATTGTCAGTTTATCCCATTATTGGTAATGCTAAGATGATCACTTATTACGGAGGAATCTTCCGTATCTCTCTATTGATGCGTGTCTGTTTTCATAGGTAATTAGCAATCTATGGCATGTACTTTAAGACTTAGTGTATACTGTTTCCCAAAACATTCATCCAACTGTTTCAGTATAAATTGATAATCTTTATCAGCTTTGTTGAAAAATGAAAAATTTTCTAATTTTATCATCTCTGTTTTTTTTTAAATCTAGAATTCATCCATAATGTATTTCTCTACATTTTAAAATTAAGAGAAACAAATGTCATCTCAAAGATAAATGCTCAGTAGTTGTTAGTGTACTTGTCTAAGAAATTGTTTTTTCCTCTTGGAAAGATTTTCTTTTTTATTGTGATAAAATCCTTGGAAGAAAATTATGACCAACTTAGACAGCATTCTAAAAAGCAGACATTACTTTGCCAGCAAAGGTCTATGTAGTCAAGGCTATGGTTTTTCGAGTGGTCATGTATGGATGTGAGAGTTGGGCTATAAAGAAAGCTGAGTGCTAAAGAACTGATGCTTTTGAACTATGGTGTTGGAGAAGACTCTTGAGAGTTCCTTGGACTGCAAGGAGATCCAACCAGTCCATCCTAAAGGAGATAAGTCCTGGGTATTCATTGGTAGGACTGATGTTGAAGCTGAAGCTCTAAAACTTTGGCCACCTTATGCAAAGAGCTGACTCATTGGACAAGACCCTCATGCTGGGAAAGATTGAGGGCAGGAGAAAAAGGAGAAGACAGAGGATGAAATGGTTGGATGGCATCAGTGACTCAATGGACATGGGTTTAGGTGGACTCTGGGAGTTGTTGATGGACAGGGAGGCCTGGTGTGCTGCAATTCATGGGGTCACTAAGGGTCAGACACAAATGAGTGACTGAATAGAACTGAAAATAAGTTATAAAAACTACCATTTTAACTATTTTAAAGTGAGCAATTCAGTGAATTTTAGTACATTCAAAATGTTGTGCAACCATAGCTACTATCTAGTTCAGAACATTTGCATCATTCCAAAAAGAAACCCAAGCCATCCATTAAGCAGTCATTGCCCATTCCTCCCTCCCTCCAGCCCCTCACAACCACTAACCTGTTTCCATCTGTATGGATTTGCCAGATGTCATTTTTAATCGTATCAGACCTCTGTTTTTGAAAAGCCCTATAAACAGGTTCCAAATACATCTGACTTTTCAAGAGTCATCAGAGGCTTCCATTTTAAAACATAATCCACATATGAGATGTAAGAAAATGAAATGAAATTGAACAAAACAAACAGCAGTGTCTAAATACTGTGATAAGTAAACGGGATTCAGAAACCGAGTAACCAAGTACTCAGTACTTCAGATGCTATTGGAGGCCACTTTAGTAACATCATTGCCATTATCTTAAGCCCATCCATGTTTATTGCTTGGTCTGTTTCTCTGGATTTGCCACTGCCCTTCATTGGCCCTTGGGCTCCTCATCTATAGATCAAAGACTGGATTAAATGATTTGCAGTATTTCTTTTGCTCCATGATTTCTTATAACTCAGTTTATCTTCATCTTTCATTCCAGGGCACGACTATAATAACATCACTGAGTTCTGTGCTACATGATGACAAAGAATTCCCCAACCCAGAGGTATTTGACCCTGCCCACTTCCTGGATGAGAGTGGCAACTTTAAGAAAAGTGACTACTTCATGGCTTTCTCAGCAGGTAATAAACGTTAATTTCCTTAAGTACTTAGGGAACAAGGTGCCTTTCTGGAGTTGGTTGGAACTTAATGATGTCCTCTCTGGGGCTGTTAGAAATGCTTTTTGTCCACGATCACAAACACCACTTTCAATGCCCTTGTGTTTCCTCCCTTCACCACACACCCCAGTTCTGGAACTTCAGGGAGGTGACCCAGTTCTTCCAAAGTAAGAAAGCTAGAAAACAGATTAATTGAATTATGCCTCTGGCATAATTCAGTTATGCCTCTAGCATAATTCAGTAATAATCGTAGGTAGCACTGAGTCGCCTGTGAACTCCTCTTAGCAAGTGAAACTTTTAGACTTTCCTTGCCTGCCATGAGAAAGGTACATAAATCCATAAGTTTGAGTATTTTCCATGTGATATCCCTCACTCCCTAGGCTGAGTTCTGGGGTTAAAGGTAGAGAATGGGCACCAAAGGTGGGCTCACAATCTAGTTAGGGAAGCAGATTACTAAAGAGAACATTGAATAGTGTTGTGAGAGAGGAAAGCACAGGCTGCTCATGAGACCAGAAGGAGAAACCCTGTTTTCTGGTCACTCATACAGCACAGTGAGGCATAAAATGGAACAAGGAACATTCTTAAGAAGAAAGGGAATTTGAACTGCCTCACAGGAACAAAGTGAGAAGAGAAGGCAGGGTAGGAGACCTGTTTTGAGTGACCTGTTTTCTGGTCACTCATACAGCACAGTGAAGCATAAAATGGAACAAGGAACATTCTTAAGAAGAAAGGGAATTTGAACTGCCTCACAGGAACAAAGTGAGAAGAGAAGGCAGGGCAGTTTTACAGGAGCAGGACATTCTTTTAGACTGAGAAAGTCAGAACCTGCCAACTAACTGCAGTGGCAGCGAGTCCTTGGAAATGGGGCAGGATACCCTGCAGTGGTTCCAGAGCACCGTGACCGTCTTCCAGTGCTGATCACAGACCCTGAAACTGGGTCTGCACAGCTGCAGTGTGTGCTGAGTCTCTGGCCACAGACTCACCTCCATGTATTTGGCAGCTTTGATGCCTGCTTTGTGTCTTGCTCTGTATATACCAAGATGTTAAGGACTGAGCCTTCCCTTCAAAAGCACACATTTTAGCAGAGCAGAAGAACCAGAATTATGGTTCAAGGTGATTCATGCTTCAGCTGAAGCAGTGAGTGTGATATTGAGGAAACTCAGAGAGGTCAAGATAAATGGGGCAGGATACCCTGCAGTGGTTCCAGAGCACCGTGACCGTCTTCCAGTGCTGATCACAGACCCTGAAACTGGGTCTGCACAGCTGCAGTGTGTGCTGAGTCTCTGGCCACAGACTCACCTCCATGTATTTGGCAGCTTTGATGCCTGCTTTGTGTCTTGCTCTGTATATACCAAGATGTTAAGGACTGAGCCTTCCCTTCAAAAACACACATTTTAGCAGAGCAGAAGAACCAGAATTATGATTCAAGGTGATTCATGCTTCAGCTGAAGCAGTGAGTGTGATATTGAGGAAACTCAGAGAGGGCAAGATTCGAATGTCTGTGAATATGGCAAAGACCATAAAGAGGAAATGACGTGGGACGTAGGTCCTGAAGGAAGTCTGAGAGAAATGCATCTTGACCGAATGAAACATCATGAGACAAAACTAGAGGTTTCATGATGTATTGGAGGTTGAAGAAGAGTGGATATGGCTAGCGCTGAGAGTAGAGGGTGTGAAGAATGGAAAGAATGATCTCAAACATCATACTGGGAACAAAATATGAAGGGCCAGCTCAACTCATTTGGACCTCATAACAGATGGGAGAGACATTTAATGTTTTCAAGTGGGAGACTGACACATTTAGACATGAACTTTTGAAAGCACATGGAGGAAAAATATCATTAGCTGAATTTTGTGCCAGAAGTACAAAGGAAGCACATATATACAAGTTCCCTCCTCTCAGGGCTTCTGAGAGAAACCGGAAGTGGAAAAGAGCAGTAAAATGCGGGAATACACGATGAAGCACTTGACACAGAGCTGACACTCAATCCATATTTACTGAGTGAAAAGTTCCTGTGAAGATATTAGGTGAATAGCGAGTGTGTCTCTCCTGTTTATTTGTCTCTAAACATCTTGCCAGGCCTCCATGTGTTCAATCATTCATACATTTTGTGACAATTCAAAATGTCATGTTCAAGGAACAAATCACCTCTGTGTGTATTTTCAGGAAAGCGAAATTGCGTGGGAGAAGGCCTGGCCCGCATGGAGCTGTTTTTATTTTTGACCACCATTTTACAGAAATTTACCCTGGAATCTGTGGTTGACCCAAAGGACCTCGACACCGCCCCAGTTTCTAGTGGGTTTGGCCATGTGCCGCCCCCGTACCAGATCTGCTTCACTCCTGTGTGAGGAAGGGCAGTCCGTCGGCTGCTGCTGTGCTGTTGTCTGTAATTAGCTCTCATCTGGGCCATCATTCACCTCCTTCTTACTAGCAGGGGTACTCTTTCTGACCGCCCATCTCATAGTGCCACAGTTTTCTCAGTATCCAGTGAATATCCAACTTCCATGAAAGGAAAGACTGCACAAATGTGTTTGCTGTCTTCATATTCTGTAACACTTATATTGACTGCCACATATGCTAATACTTCTTAAGAGTCAGTGCCATGTTATCACTGTAAAACAGAGTGGAATTGTTGATATAAGCCAACACAGAGCCATTTGCTCTCCAGATGTTCTAAATAAAAAGCAGCAGCATTTGCTGAGCCAGTCTCAGACTTCCCTTCTTTTGTACTTAATGAAGGTAAGAAATGAATGAAAGTAAGAGTCTGAAGAGGCCGTGCTTGTCCTCATAATGATAAACACAGAAGGGGACAAAGAGAAAGAGGGCAGGAAACTCTTTGCTGAGTATCACCTGGGCTTGCTTGAGGATTGGATTTGGAAATGAGAGAAATTGTGTCCAAGAGCAGCTCCAGCCTGTAGGGAAATAGTGAGAAAATCAGCAGTTGGGAGGACTGAATAGTAAGTGTTGGAATTCATTCCTCTGGTTGGTGTTACTGTGAACACTAAAGAAGATATGAAATGTTCACATTACTTTGTGTTTCAGACTTATAGTCAAATATTAACCTATGTTTCTCTATTTCGAATCATGTACTCTAAGTGTTATTCTTTCACTCTGAGAAAGAACAAAATCACTAGAAGGTGTCACCAGATTCTTTTTTTTTCTACTTTCCATCACATTGTTTTATATGTAACATCAGTGGTGGCCATATGATGCTATGATCCTGAACTTTTTAGTCTCAAGACATCTCTGAAATACAGACAGCTGAGAGATAAAGAATATCCTTGGGATTTATCCCTGAAACACTAATGGAAATGAGAATTAGAAATTCCTGTTGAAGGTTTTATTAATATTATAGTTACACAGAAGATTTGACTTTGTTTAAGGAAACATGTACTAAAATAATTCAGGTCTTTGATACCAAGACCAGGTATCAGGTCAGCAGTTTACACTCACCTGGTTCAGAGTATAAATTCTTTGCACATACTGCCAAATTTTCTCTCTGACACTTGCATTTGTTTTAAAAAATGTATGAAACCAACTATTAGCTTATATCCCAGTAAACTAGTTTTTCACATATGTATTGCCATTAGACATCTGAAAAAGTGTTTAGCAACATTAAGCTTTATGGAACTGCAACTTTAAATTTTAATGAGATATCTTTAGATAGCCATTAAAATGGTTAAAATGAAAAAAAAAATTACACTAAGTTTTGGCAAAAAAAAATGAAGCAACCAGCATTCTCAGAATAATACTGTAAATTGGTTCAACCATTTGGACAAGTATTTGGCCATTTTTATTGGATGTAAACACACATGAATGTCCAGCAGCTTCACTTGTAGGTATGTACTGAATAGAAACGCAATACTTTGTGATGTGAACAAGACATGTTTAGGAATGCACATAACAGCACCAATCAAAATGACCCCACACAGGAAGAACCTGAAATGTCTACTAACAGTACAATGAAAAACATAAATTATGCAATTCTTTTTCATGATTTGTGTCTTGATTATACAGAAATATTTACCCTGTGTTAGTATGTTGGCATGCACATTTAGAACATACATATTTTCTCTATGGATGTTATGCTTCAACTAAAACCTTTATTTAAAAGCAAACAGATCTACAGAAGAAATATTTCCCCAAATTAATGTCAAATACCATGCCACACGTTCAGAAAACTCTAATAAGAACATCAGGTTGGAAAAATACCCTGACGTCTACAGGTAGGTACATCATATTCAAACATAGACTATAAAAACAATGAAAATATCTGAAAGAAGCCAGAGGAAGAAAAAAATCTTACCTTTAGAGGAACAGAAATAGAATTACATTGGGATTTTCTTCAAATTCTGTGCAAGCAGAAAGAGAGTGGAGTGAAATATTTAAAAGAAAAAAAAAAGCACCAACTTTGATTTCTGTATACAGTGAAATTGTCTTTGAAGAAGAGATAAGGACCCTCAAACAAACAAAAGTGAGGGAATTTGAATCCAGTCCTTGACTGGCAAGAGGGTACCTACATGCAAAACCCATGCACATAGAATCTACATGCAGATCTTACACCCTTTACAAAAATAAACTAAAAATGGATCATAGAACTTAATGCAGAGTGAAAAATTTAATTCCTAAGAGATCACATGAGAGAAAATATAGACTATCTTGACTAGGTGATGAGTTTTTAAATTTATCTCTGAAGCATAATCTACAAAAATAATTGATAATTTGGAGTTCACTAAAATTAAAACCTTCTACTCTATGATATATACTGTGAATGGAAGGAAGAGAAAAGCAACAGACTGGGAAAAAGTATTTGCAAAAGGCATATCTATGCAAAGACTGTTATCCAGAATAAACAAAGAGCTCTTAATTAAAACTCAACAGTCAGAAATATAACAACCTGATTTTTAAGATGTGCAAAATATCTAAACAAAAACATTATCAAAGATATCTAAGGGGCAAATAGGCAGGTGAAAAATGCTCAACATCATATGTAATTAGAGACTTGCAGTTAGATACCACTACACACATTGTGTGTGTGTGTGTGTGTGTGTGTGTGTGTGTGTGTGCTCAGTTGTGTCTAGTTCTTTGCAGATCCATAGACTGTAGCCCACTAGGCTCTTCTGCCCATGAAAATTTCCAGGCAAGAATACTGGAGTTCGTTGCAATTTCCTTCTCCAGGGGATCTTCCCAACTCAGGGATGAAATCCGTCTCTTGTGTCTCATGAACTGGCAGGCGGATTCTTTATCTCTTGAGCCACCTGGGAAGCACAGATTTTAAAATGGTAAAGTCCAAATCACTGACAAAACCAAATATTGACAAAGATGTGGAGCTGCAAGATTTGTTAGTCTGTACTGCTGCTGCTAAGTTGCGTCAGTCGTGTCTGACTCTGTGGGACACCATAGACGGCAGCCCAACAGGCTCTTCTGTCCCTGAGATTCTCCAGGCAAGAATACTGGAGTGGGTTGCCATTTCCTTCTCCAATCATGAAAGTCTTTACTGGTGGGATGCAAAATGGTATAGTTACTTTGGAAGAATTAGCAATGGCACCCCATTCCAGTACTCTTGCCTAGGAAATCCCATGGGCGGAGGAGCCTTGTAGGCTGCAGTCCATGGGGTCACTAAGAGTTGGACACAACTGAGCGAGTTCACTTTTACTTTTTACTTTCATGCCTTGGTGAAGGAAATGGCAGCTCACTCCCGTGTTCTTGCCTGGAGAATCCCAGGGACGGAGGAGCCTGGTGGGCTGCCGTCTGTGGGCTCACACAGAGTCGGACACGACCGAAGCAACTTAGGAGCAGCAGCAGCAGCAGCAGTTCCTTAAAAAATGAAACATGTACTTACCATATGATCCAGCAGGCATACTCCTTGGAATTTACTCAAATGAGTTGAGCACTTACATCTGCACAAAAACTTGCACATTAATGTTTTTAGTTACTTTTTTCATAAAAACATGTTTATTCAGAAAATTAATTTTTATAGTTGTTTTATTCATAAATTTATGTCAAAACTTGGGAGCAGTCAAGATGTCCTTCAGTTGTTGAAGTATAAAGAATGATATATCAATTGAATGGAATATTGTTTATTGTTAAAAAAAAATGTGGCAAGCCATGAAAAGAACCCTAAGCACATTACTAAGTGAAAGAAACCAATTTGAATGGTACGTATTGTGTAATTCTAACTCTGTAACATTATAGAAAATTATGGAGACAATACAAGATCAGTGATTTCCAGGAGCTTGGGAAGGAGGGACAGATAGATGAGCACAGAGAACTTTCAGGTGAAATCATTGTATATAATACTTTAGTGGTGGATACATGCTCATGCTACATTTGTCAAAATCCATAGAATGTACAAAATTAAGAGTGAATCCTAATATAATCTGTGAACTTTGATTTATCATGTGTTGGTGTTATATCTTTAATAGTAATAAGTGTACCACATTGGTGTGGGTTGCTGGTGGTGGGACAAGCTGTGTGTGTGTGAGTGTGTGTGACCACTGTGTACTTTCTGCTTAGTTTTACTGTGAACCTAAAACTGCTGTTAAAAAATAAACTCTATTCGTTAAAAAGAAAACCCCTAACCCACAACTCCAGCCAACCTGAAGTTTGCATTACTCTGTGACAGTGGCTGCTAAGTCACTTCAGTCGTGTCTGACTCTGTGCGACCCCAGAGACGGCACCCACCAGGTCCCCCGTCCCTGGTATTCTCCAGACAAGAACACTAGGACGGGTTGCCATTTCCTTCTCCAGTGCATGACAGTGAAAAGTGAATGTGAAGTCACTTAGTCGTGGCTGATTCTTAGTTACCCCACGGAGTGCAGCCGGCCAGGCTCCTCCGTCCATGGGGTTTTCCAGGCAAGAGTACTGGAGTGGGGTGCCATTGTGACAGTGGAGGACTTAATATTTATGCTCTTCTAATCATTTGGACAACAGGAATGCTATTTTATGTGAGATGCCATTGAACTAGGAGTTGAAAAACAGATTCTAACCGAAGGCCGTGTAAGAATGTAGTGAGGACACTTTATCCACTGTCATTAATTGCTCATTAAAACAAAGGCTAGATTAACTGATCTCAGAGATACTTTCAGCCTTCAAATTATCTTTGACTCTTTCACTCTATTAAAAAAAATGGCTGTAACAGAAGAAATGTTAAGCAGAGTAACCACACTGATTTCTCAAGGAATAAAATTGCTCTAAAGAAAGTGACTGAATTTATTTCATCCCAAATTAGGTAGAGTTTAGACCTCTGTAAGTTAGGCAGCAAGTTACTCCTTCTTCTTTTCTAGTTGAAAGGTACACCATGTCTTGTACTCATTCAAGTTTATAGGTTACAAAACTAAACTTTTCTGACTCCTATTTCAATCAGCTGGTGCAGTATGTGTTAACTCAGTTGGCATATTTGAAAAGTCATTGACTAGGATGAGTCACAGAATACTGAATCATGGTACATATGCAGTAAGTGTGACCCTGGTGAACTGAGTGTTTGCTTGGAGATGTGGGTCCTGGTCTCAACTCGACCACCTGTAGGTGCCGTGTCCTTAGCACACGAACTGAATCTCCAAGGCCCATCCATGAACTGGAAATAATTTTATCTTTGGGAAAGTAATTGAGATACTCATAAGAGATATTATGGTGTGAAAATTCTCTGTTTAATGTAAATAAGATGTGAATCCATGTAAACATGAGGAATAACACATTTTGTAATTAGCTCTTGGTTTAGTTGCTAAGCCATGTTTGACTCTTGAAACCCCATGGACTGTAGCCCACCAATCTTCTCTCTCCATGGGATTTCCCAGGCAAGAATACTGGAGTGAGATGCCATGTCCTTCTCTAGGGGATCTTACTGACCCAGGGATCAAACCTGGGTCTCCTGCATTGCAGGCAGATTCTTTATCGGCTGAGCTACCAGGGAATTTCCAAGTATTAGCTCTTAACAAAAACTTGTTTTTTCTTACTAAAAGAGCTTAGGAATAACTTCACTAATAAATTTTGAACAAATATGATGGTATATTGTAGAACACGTTTGTAAAGCATTGTCATTATGATCTAGTGATGTTTACCTTTCCAGTGATATTTAGATCCTCAGGACAACTGTCATGTCCTGTTCTAGTCTGCTTGTTATAGTGGTTCCATGCTGTAGGTCTGTTTAATGAAGTCCTTGCCTCCCATCCTCCACTGCACCCATATGTGTTGTTCTGTGTAAAATCTCCCTTCCTTGCTATTGATGACAAGTTGAAATTATAATGGAGTAATCACAGGATTCCCAGGTGACTTGGGCTTCCCTGGTGGCTCAGAGGTTAAAGCGTCTGCCTCCAATGTGGGAGACCAGGGTTCGATCCCTGGGTTGGGAAGATCCCCTGGAGAAGGAAATGGCAACCCATTCCAGTATTTTTGCCTGGGAAATCCTATGGACAGAGAATCCTGGTGGGCTGCAGTCCATGAGGTCACAAAAGAGTTAGACATGACTGAGTGACTGAACACAATCACAGTTCAGGCATACAAAAATGGGAGGCAATTGAGGATCTGGTCTCCAACATGTCTCTGCACCTCTGAGAACTTGAAATCCCTTTGACCTGTACCAGACCTAAGGACAGGATCAGCCCTGTTCATAGCAACACCTGCCAGCTGCACCCTTATGTTCTAAAGGTCTTCCCTGTTATTGTGCAACTGTTTCTGAGCCCCACCAATGTTTATGTAACAGAAACTTTTACCCATTGCCATATCCAATTATGATTCTTGATAAGTAACTCATGTGTCTAACCGTACTCTTGCAATCTTCCCCTTTATAAGTCTCCACCATTTCGTAGTCCAGTGGAACATAATTCAAGTGCTTCTTGAGCCTGTGTCTTCTGGGCTACAGTCCTAATAAACCCTCAGTGGACACCTTTTTATTTCAATCAGGTCTTTTCTAAAATTTTGGTTAACACCACGCAAACTTCATTCTGTTGCTTCTGACAAAGACAGACTTCAAAAGGCAACAGAAGCAATTGTGTCTGGAAGCAGCTGGAAAGCTGGAGTCATAGTTTGTCAAGCTTTCCCTACTAAAATTTTGAGATTGGCTCTTCCCTCAGTTACTTGAGTAAGTTTTACCTCTGCAGTGATAGAGAGGGGAGAATACCTATTTTTGATTTCTTGTTTTGAGAATCTGTGACCCTTTTTTCCTTGGATTCAAGTAGGAGACATCTGTTTAATGTGAAACCTGTTATTTTGTGGTCAGTGGGATATATTTTCAGAGTAATATATCTGGGGATAGTGGAAGAAACTTTCACATATTCAGGTATGGGGAAATCATTCTGGCTTATACATTGGATTTGACTTCAAGTAGGAGACATCTGTTTAATGTGAAACCTGTTATTTTGTGGTCAGTGGGATATATTTTCAGAGTAATATATCTGGGGATAGTGGAAGAAACTTTCACATATTCAGGTATGGGGAAATCATTCTGGCTTATACATTGGATTTGACATGAACTTTATGATAACTAGAACAGCCTGTCTTATGGTCCGTTTTCATACCTTGTATATCTGCTTTAACTCTTGAAGAGTGCATTATCCAGATGTAAAGAATGTCCAGTTTGAAGATAGAGATACAATGCCTCTCTTCAAATTCTGTCAAAGTTAAGGCTCTCTTCTCAGATGCCAGTCATACTAACTCTCTGGGCATGTGCTGATCTGTCTCTTTTGAAACTTTGAAGGAATGTTCCCATGTCATGTTTGATGTGTATTCTTTTTTCTAACAAGTTGTAGAACTATACTGAAAACCATGTTTCTCTAGAGCTAATTTTCAGAGCTACTGAGAGGCTTTCTCTGTGGTATAGACCTCAATTTTACTTGAATAAAACTCCCTTCTGTTCCTTATTATAAACTGCTTATTATTATTTGTGTCCACAGGGTTTTAGTTGTTCTGATAAATTTGTTCTTGAGGCAACTATGGTGTGATGGACATCTGATGGACATCAGAAGATCTAAAAAAACTAAGATCTTAAATTAAATCTTAGTTTTATTAATTATGAGCTTTGTGACATGGGACACACAGGACAGGCTTCCTGTTCTCCCAGAATCTCTCTTTCCCCCATTTGAAAAAAATACAAAATAATAATCCTATTTCTAGTATATTTCCAGTATATTTCTTTTCTCTCTTTCTTTCTTTTTTCTTTTTTTTTTTTTTTTTGTGGGCAGGGGAGGGAGGCCGAAGATATCAAGGTAAAAGACATGTAAAATTTGCTTAGCTAGTCACTTTATTTCTGTTTAGCCATTCAAATTGTTTGAATTATGTTAATGTTAACCAGAAATTCCAAGAACGGAGACCTGGTTGAAATAAACAGGTGTTTAATAGAGGTTTATTAAAGTTTATTAGAACTGTAGCCTAGGAGACACAAATTGAAGAAGACCTTGAATTGTGTTCCACTGGACTACGAGGTGGAGGAAGCTTAATGAGGTAAAAACCACAAGGATACATAAATTGTCAAGAACTGGGATTGGAGCTGCATGGATTAATGGTTAAGCAAGGGTAGGTTGAAGTTCAAAATGATTACAGAATGGAGTGTGTGAGTACTTGAAACCACAAGGCGGCAGCTGGCATATACTGTTTTGTTTTTTTAAAAGGTGACATTTTACCCATTTAAAAGAACACCATTTAGACAGTGTTAGTGTATTCTCACCATTGTGCAGTATCTAATTCCAAGATATTTTTATTTCTCCGGAAAGAAATACTGCCCATTAAGCAGACATTGCCCATATGTTGTTTTGAAAATGGCTAGTCGTATCCTTGAGTTTGATACAGTTCTGAAAATTCAGATTCTCAGGTATGCAGAAATATGTCTGAAATCATATCCAATATGGCTATCCATTTCCATTCTGGTGGCCAGGACCATAGTTAACTTCATTTTGATTTTTAAATTATCTTAACTATGTCATCATTAGCTGTTTTATGTATAGGCAGCTGTAATGTTAGTATAGTACATCAAAATATTTTAAAATCTTTCATATTCAAGAACAAATTAGATTATAGATACTTATTAGATAGTGTTAGATATAACATTACATGATACTCTTTTTAAAATATAAAAGACATAGAATATGCTGATGTTCCTCAAAATCATAAATTCCCAGCTGGTCGTTGACTCCAGAGTTTCGAGCCTTTTTGGCATCAAACTATTTATGTCAATACTTCTCAATTCTGGTTGTGTGTTAGAACCACTTAATTTTTAAATTAGCAATACCTGAAGCCCAACCCAGTACAAATAAACCAGAATCTCTAAAGTCATCATTGGACACAGAGAAAACAAGAATAAAGAACAGTTTGTTTCTGTTTTTGTCAGAGTGGCAAAGACCCTCAGAAGAGAGTACAAAGTGGGTTTAATTGATTTTTCTCTTTACATCTAAGACAGGTGCAAATTGGATTAGCAGGGACTGTTATAAAAGCTTTAGGTTTCAAGCTCACAGTCTTCAGAGTGAGGAGAGAAGGCGTCAGTGGATCTGGCTGTGGTCCTGGTGCTCTGTCTCTCCTGCCTGCTTCTCCTGTCACTCTGGAAACAGAGCTCTGGGAAAGAGAAGTTCCTGCCTGGACCTACTCCTCTCCCAACTGTTGGAAATACCCTACAGTTAGATGTTAATGACATCAGCAAATCCTTAAGCAATGTAAATAGGTTTTATGCTCCCCCAGTGGCTTGTAAACAGTAAGTAAATTAAGCCCAGTTATGACACTAATGGGCTGCCGTGGGGTTTCCCAGGTGGTGCTAGTGGTAAAGAACCTGCCTGTCAATGCAGAAGACTTAAAAGACTCAGGTTTGATCCCTGGGTCTGGAAGATCCCCTGGAGGAAGGCACCACAACCCACTCCAGTGTTCTTGCCTGGAGAATCCCATGGACAGAGGAGCCTGGCAGGCTACAGTCCATAGGGTTACAAAGAGCTGGACACGACTGAAGCAACTTAGCATGCATGCATGGTGGCTCAGAGAGTAAAGAATCTGCTTATAATGTCAGAGACCAGGGTTTGATCCCATCCCTGAGTCAGGAAGATCCCCTGAAGAAGGGAATGGCTACCCATTCCAGTATTCTGGTTAGGAGAATTCCATGGACCGAGGAGCTTGGCAGGCTATAGTCCATGGGGTCGCAAAGGGTTGGTCATGACTGACTAATACCCCAGTCAGTCCTAAAGGAAATCAGTCCTGAATATTCTTTGGAAGCTGAAACTCCAATACTTTGGCCACCTGATGTGAAGAACTGACTCACGGGAAAAGACCCTCATGCTGGGAAAGATTGAAGGCAGGAGGAGAAGAGGATAACAGAGGATGAGATGGGTTGGATGACATCACTAACTTGATGGATATGAGTTTGAGCAAGCTCTGGGATTTGCAGATGGTCAGGGAAGCCTGGTGTGCTGCAGTCCTTGGGGTCCCAAAGAGTCGGACACGACTGAGCGACTGAACTGAACTAACACACACACATGATACATATTTCTGGGGGCACATTGTCAAAATAGGTCCTTGTGTAGCAAATCAATCCCTGTAAGTACTGTTACTTCTCTTGCCTTTTCAGGTATTTCATCGTCATAAATAGAGGAACAAAGTAGAGCTTTGTGAGTGGAGAAATGTTTAGCTCTTTGTATGGTTGAAATAAAAGTGTCAGAAGCTGGGAGTATTGCTTCCCGTCTTTGTTTCATAGCCATTTACTGTGATTTGGGACAGAAGGTAAATGGTAAGTGAAGTGTTTTGTGATTTAAGACTTTTTTCCAGAAGTCATATACTATATAAGCTATGTGTTTCTTTCAGATGGCCAGGAAAATAGGACTTTTCTGAAAAAGGGCATTGTGCCTGAGGTTAAGGAATTAGCTTGGAATCAGAACCAGTATGAGTGAATGAAAGGAAAAGTTGTCAGTCAGGGCCCAGTCGGTGGCAAGAGTGTTCATCTACATTCTGCGGCAAGCTGCTGTTTGTGCCCCGTGAATGCTGCAGTCTGGAAGGAGTTGCTCTTCCATGAGATGCTGCCTGTCCTGGCACTGCCTCTGTGATGCTTCTATTGTTTCTGTGTTACTAATACCAGTGGATCTCAAACTGTGCTGGGCGTTAGAGTTATCTGCACTTATTTTTTAAAATACAGATTTCTAATATTCATCTGTGGGCCACAGAATCCGAATTCTAATGACTGCCCTGTGGTGATTCTGAAGCAGGCAGGTGGCTGTTGGTTTAAAGGTGGGTTTTGATACATTGCTCAGGGATCAGAGATTGAGTAAGAAGGGTTTCATATTGGAATCTTTTATATTTAGCCATGGAATGCTGGAAATGAATTGAAATCCTAGACCTCTGTTTCCTTATTTATAAGTTGGGGCGAATAAACCTGCTGAAGGTGCTGTTATGTGGATTAATTATAATCTGTGTACCAGTTACTTGTATCCTGTATATAAAGTGGAAACTGTAACAGTTACTATGATACTTATGTATTCAGAAATATTTTAGGCTGTTTGTGGAAGAATAGAAATGTAAAAGTGTGATTATAATATATTCTGAGTCAGGTATTATGTTTTATCAAGTTGTGACCTATTTTGCTGTTACATGCATCTCCTTTCCCAGCTCTTAGAAGTCTACGGCCCTGTGTTCACTGTGTATTTTGGCATGAAGCCCACCGTGGTGGTGTATGGATATGAGTAGTGAAGGAAACTGATTTGGGAGAAGAGTTTTCTGGAAGAGGCAGTCTCCCATTGCCTGAAAGAATTAGTAAAGGCCATGGTAGGTGTGCTTGTGTGTGTTTTCAGCATTGGCATTGGGAGTGGAGAGGGAAGATTAGAGGAATTTGAAGAACCTGGCAGCAGATGTTGGTCTCCCTGAAAGGCTGCCAACTGTTAGCTCACTCCTCCTGGCCTAGGGCCTCCCTCCTAGTTTCTGTTTCTCCTCCTGGCAGGAATCCTCTTCAGCAATGGGAAGAGATGAAGGGAGACCCGGCGCTTCTCCCTCAGGACACTGCGGAATTTCGGGATGGGGAAGAGGAGCACTGCGGACCGTGTTAAGAGGAAGCACGCTGCCTGGTGGAGGAGCTGCGAAAAACCAAGGGTGGGTGATTCTGTGCTCTGTAACTCTGACCTTAACAGACCGCTGTCCTCTCTGTTGACATCCTTGGAAACATTTCAGGAGAGGCCACATCTTTCACATGGGTTGTGGTTGTCAGCCCTTCTGTGGAGGCGGCGAGTGTGAAGAAGAGAGAGCCAAGGGTGCTTTTGTGTATCTGTGACTGTCACATGTGTACTCCCATAACTGTGCATGCAGTGTGGTATTGGTTAGTTAATTGTCATCCTGAACTTCTTTTCAAGTCAGAAGTCACAGGGAATGGTTTTGAATTACTTCCTGAAAGCATGAGATAACATTGTTTTTCCATAGCATGAATGTGGTTGTCTATTTCAGAGCATTTCAGCAAGGAATATTTGTTAAGTGGACAGGGTTGGAATAACTTCATCATGTCCTTATGTAGCATGAAACGTGTGACTTGTATGTTATGTAATTGAACTGTATTTATATATTAAGCATCACATATGCATTTGAGGGCCCAGGCTTGTAGTTCTGACCAAGAGTAATACTATCTATGGTTTTATCTTCTTAGGCATATGTTAGTATAGTTCTTATCAATTTGGACTTCTCTGTGTAGACAGTACCATTTAAAAATTTCAGCTTTCATTATCTCTTATTACTTAATACCTAGTATATTGATTTATATATAGTTATTTATAAATTTTGAATAAATACTTGCCGCATCATAATTCTGCAAAATACACAATTGCCAAGTTAGAAAATATTTTACTCGACTTTAGGATTATCAGTAACTACTACCCGGTCTTCTCTAAATGAAATTTGGCTTTGTTTTCAGTTTGCTAAACAATGCTCCCTCTTTACTGGATTTTGGTAACAAATGTATGGTAATTATTTACTTCCCACTACTAGGTGTAATGACCTGTACAATAGTTAGCACAAGGACTCTGATTTTCAGTTCATATTTCAAATTATTCTGTTTTAAAATTCTTTCTTCTATATCAAATGAAAGACTTGAATTGGATTTACAGTGAATTACATATTGATAAAGAAATGCCCAAAGCTTTCAAAATTGCCCTTTATCTATCTAGCCAAAATAAAAGTTGTTTTAAACTTAGATCTCTGTAATTTAAAAGGAACCTGGTGTAGAAGCTCCTTAATGAAGCCTGCATAGTTCCATACCTTAACCATTTGTTCCGACATTTTACAAAATTTGTAGTAAAAAAACTATATAACACGAGATCTATGATCTTAACAAATTAAGTGTGCATTATAACTATGGATGGACATTATACATGTACATTGTACATGACATTATACTTGTGCATTATAACTATTGTATAAGAGACAGTGACCAAAATCATACCAAAGGAAAAGAAATGCAAGAAGGCAAAGTGGTTGTTTGAGGAGGCTTTAAAAATAGCTGAGGAAAGAAAAGAAGCGAAAGGCAAGGGAGAAAGGGAAAGATATACCCAACTAAATGCAGAGCTCCAGAGAATAGCAAGGGGAAGTAAAAAGGCCTTTTTGAATGAACAATGTGAAGAAAAAGAGGGAAATAATAGAAGATCTCCTCAAGAAAATTGGAGAGGACAAGGGAACATTTCATGCAAAGATGGGTACAGTAAAGGACAGAAACGGTAAGGACCTAACAGAAGCAGAAGAGATTAAGAAGAGGTAGCAAGAATACACAGAAGAACTGTACAAAGAGGTCTTAATGACCTGAATAACCACAATGGTATGGTCACTCACCTAGAGCCAGACATCCTGGAGTTATGAAGTCAAGTGGGCCTTAGGAAGCGTTACTACAAAGTTAATGGAGGTAATGGAATTCCAGCTAAGTTATTTAAAATCTTAAAAGATGATGCTGTTAAAGTGCTACACTCAATATATCAGTAAATTTGGAAATCTCAGCAGTGGCCACAGGATTGGAAAATGTCAGTTTTCATTCCAATCCCAAAGAAAGGCAATGCCAGAGTGAGGTCCTCATTCAGGTCCTTGGACCTTCCTTTGTTCCTTTTTCGCGGACTTTTCGCTTCCTTGTCTTTCAGCCACTGCTATATTGGACTCCTTTTCCCTATTCTACCTACCTAACAATCACATAGATGATGTTATGGGAAAAAAACCTTGACCGTATTTCCACATGCAACTCTCTACTTACACATAATTAAAACATTCATTTTTAAAACAAAGTATGATGAATGATGAAAAGTGGATACTGAAAAATAATGTGGAATGAAGAGATCATGTAGCAAGCAAAATGAATAACCACCAACCACACCAAAGGCCAGTCTTCATGCAAAGAAGGTAATGTTACATTTATGGTGAAACTCTATTATGAGCTCCTTCTGGAAAACCAAACAATTAATTCCCACAAGTACTGCTTCCAGTTAGCACCTGATGAAAAATGTCTGGAATTAATCAACTGAAAATGCATAAATTTCCATGTGGATAATGCAAAACCACATGTTTCTTTGATGACCAGGCAGAAACTTTTATAGCTTGGCTGGGAGGTTCTGATTCAGCTGCCATACTCACTGGACATTGCGCCTTCAGATATCAGTTTATTTTGGTTTTTACAAAATTCTCTTAATGGAAAAATTTTCAGGTCCTCGGAAGACTGTAAAAGACACTTGGAACATTTCTTTGCTCAAAACCAAAAAGGTTTAGGAAGATGGAAGTATGAAGTTGCATGAAAAATTGCAGAAGGTAGGGGAACAAACGGTGAATATGTTGTTCAATAAAGTTCTTGGTGAAGATGAAAGGTGTCTTTTTTTTTTTTACTTCAACAAAGGCAGTTTTTGGCCAGATGGATACTTCTTGTTTCTGTGAGTTTGACTCATTCAGATACTTCGTATAAGGGGAATCATGAATCCTCTGTCCTACTGTGATTGGCTTTTTCCACTCAGTACAGTTTGCTCAAGGTTCATCTATGTTGAATCATGTGGGAAGATTTGTTTCATTTTTATGGGTGAATACTATTCCAGTATTTACATTTACATGTTTTCTTTATTCATTAATCATGGGGGGATATTTAGATTGTTTTACCTCAACTTTTAAGGTTATGGAAGTACAAATATCACTTTGAAAGTTTGAGTCAGTTGTTCTGAATCGAAACTCAGAAAGGGGATTGCTGGGTTTGTTCCTTTGAGAGGAGCGAACCCTGAACATCCTTACAGAACAGCTTTTATGCTCAAGAGCCTCAAGCAGGTACAGGTGGGGTGAGGACGTTTGATTGGTGGACAAAGCCTGACCTTTACAGGGATAGGTCTGCAGGTTATCAGGTTGAAACGGCCGACTGACTACCCTGTGGCGGTTGGCCAATTGTCAGAAAAACAGCCTCCAGGAAAGATTAACAGAAAAATAACCA
>SJYC01020365.1:0-10058 GCA_006408675.1 Madoqua kirkii | reverse complement strand
TCATTCCAATCCCAAAGAAAGGCAATGCCAAAGAATGTTCAAACTACCCCACAATTGCACTCATCTCACATGCTAGTAAAGTAATGCTCAAAATTCTCCAAGCCAGGCTTCAGCAATACGTGAACCATGAACTTCCAGATGTTCAAGCTTGTTTTAGAAAAGGCAGAGGAACCAGAGATAAAATTGCCAACAACCACTGGGTCATCAAAAATGCAAGAGTTCCAGAAAAACATCTATTTCTGATTTATTGAGTTAGCCAAAGCCTTTGACTGTGTGATCACAATAAACTGTGGAATATCTTGAAAAAGATGGGAATACCAGACAACCTGACCTGCCTCTTGTGAAATCTGTATGCAGGTCAGGAAGCAACAGTTAGAACTGGACATGGAACCACAGACTGATTCCAAATAGGAAAGGGAGTACGTCAGGCTGTATATTGTCACCCTGCTTATTTAACTTCTATACAGAGTACACCATGAGAAACGCTGGACTGGAAGAAACACAAGCTGGAAACAAGATTTCCAGGAGAAATATCGATCACCACAGATATGCAGATGACACCACCTTTATGGGAGAAAGTGAAGAAGATCTAAAAAGCCTTTTGATGAAGGTGAAAGAGGAGAGTGGAAAAGTTGGCTTAAAGCTCAACATTCAGAAAATGAAGATCATGGCATTCAGTCCCATCACTTCATGGCAAATAGATGAGGAAACAGTGTCAGACTTTATTTTTTGGGGCTTCAGAATCACTACAGATGGTGATTGCAGCCATGAAATGGAAAGACACTCCTTGTAAGGAAAGTTATGATCTACCTAGATAGTATATTGAAAAGCAGAGACATTACTTTTCCAACAAAGGTCCATCTAGTCAAGGCTATTGTTTTCCCAGTGATCATACATGGATGAGAGAGTTGGACTGTGTAGAAAGCTGAGCACCGAAGAACTGATGCTTTTGAAGTGTGGTGTTGGAGAAGACTCTTGAAGGTCCCTTGGACTGCAAGGAGATCCAACCAGTTCATTCTAAAGGAGATCAGTCCTGGGTGTTCATTTGAAGGACTGATGCTAAAGCTGAAACTCCAGTACTTTGGTCACCTCATGCAAAGAGTTGACTCATTGAAAAAGACCCTGATGCTGGGAGAGATTGGGGCAGGAGGACAAGGGTACCACAGAGGATGAGATGGCTGGATGGCATCACCGACTCGATGGACATGAGTTGAGTAAACTCCGGGATTTGGTGATGGACAGGGAGGCCTGGCATGCTGTGATTTATGGGGTCGCAAAGAGTTGGACACAACTGAGCGACTGAACTGAGCTGAACTGAGTATACTGAAGAAGAGTCAGAAAGACTCCTCAGGTGAAAAATAAATAATTAGACACAGGTATAAAATACAAATATCCTAGTTTAATATGAAGATGGGTATGATCTCTGCACACACTGAGGGAATAGAAGAGAATGGCTTTATCTAGCTGGACTTCTGCATGTAAGGTGGTTGAAAATAAATTTAATATATTTGCATGAAGGAGAAGGAAATGTATTTCAGATGGGTGAATAGAGTATGTAGAGGTGCAAAGGTGTATGATGGGCAAGAGTAGGTGAATGAAAGAGAGAAGCCTTAATTGAGTGTAAAGTAAGATGAATTGTCATAGGTATGGACAATTTGTTGGTATCCCAGACTGAACCCTGCACCATTTGTTGAAAAGACTGTTTTCCCCACACAAACCATTATGGCATTAAGTCAAAAATCAGTTGACTTAATCAGTGAAAGCGTTTATTTGTGTAATCTCAAATCTTTTCCAATAGTTTATGTGAAAACCTTGTACCATAACACATTATCTGTTCTTCTTCATTACTAGCATTGTATTATAGTTAGTTTTGAAATTGAGAAGTGTGAGTCCTCTAAGTTTGTTCTTAATTTTTAAGAGTATTTTGGCTATTCTCAGTGCCCTGAATTTTCAGACTAATTGTAGGATAAGCTCATCAATTTTTGCCAGGAAGACAGTAGTGGTTTGGGAGGGATTGTAGGAAATCTGCAGATCAGTTTGTGGAGTAATGTCATTTAAAAAAATGGGATATGAAATTCACATAGCATACAATTATCCATTTAGAGTGTACTATTTAGTGGTATTTATTGCACTCACAATATTGTGTGATTACTTGCTGTCTCTCATTTGAAAACTTTCCCATCACTCTGCAGAAACATACCCTCCCAGTAAAGGATCACTAACACATCTTGTGTGAACCTGTTATCTGCTTTATATCTCTATGAATTTGCCTATTATGTATATATCATATGAAAGGTCTCACAGCATTGTCCCTTTTGTTTCTAGCTCTTTCACCTAGTATAGTATTTAGGAGGTTCATCTAAGTTGCACGTATCAGTACTTTGTTATTTTCTTTTATGGATGAATAGTATTCCATTTTTGCATGTATTATAATTTTTAATCCATTCATCTATTGGTGGACGTCTGTGTTGTTTCTGGCTTTGAGTCTTATGAATAGAGTTACTGTAAACATTTGTGTACAAGTTTTTGATGGACATTTTTTCATTTTTGTGGGGGTATATTTATAGGAGTAGAATTGATGAGATATGTGGCAATTTTATGTATAATTTTGAGGAACTGCCAACCTTTTCCACAGCGACTACAGCAGTCATGTTCCCACGAGCAATGTACAGGGGTCCTGTTTACCCACATAGTGGCCAATATGTATTTTATAATTTTTTGTAATTATTAAAGCTAACCTAATTAATGTGAATACCTGCCAGACTACTGGAGTGGGTAGCTGTTCCCTTTTCCAGGGATCTTCCCAACCTAAGGACTGCACCTAGGTCTCCCTCATCGCAGGCAGATGCTTTACCAGCTGAGCTATCAGAGAAGCCCAGTTGGTTGGATAGTTCTTCTATTTCAGTTAAATACTTTTTTACCTGTCAATTATACCTCAGTAAAACTTGGAAATTTTTTTATGTATTTAATGTGTGCATGCCTGCATGCTCAATCACTTTAGTTGTGGACAGCTCTTTGGGACCCTATGGACTGTAGCCCACCAGGCTTCTCTCTCCATGGGATTTTCCAGGCAAGAATACTGGAGTGGGTTGCCGTGCCCTCCTCAAGGCGATCTTCCAGACCCAGGGATCGACCCTGTGTCTCCTGCATTGCAGGCAGATTCTTTACCACTGAGCCATTGGAGAAGCCCATTTAATGTGTGCACAATATGCTGCTTTGATACACTTATGCTGGAGGCTATGCTTAGGAGTTGAATGGGATTTTGAACTTGCTTCTCTTCCAGACTGGGCCTGAATGGGATTTTGAACTTGCTTCTCTGCCAGACTGGGTCATAAGATGTACTCTGTACTTCCTGGGTACTTGTGGCTAGGATTACTGGTAGGGAAAATATATTGTATTTTTGCTTGTTTTTCCTATGCTGTTGGTATCATATTGAACAAATCATTGCCCAGACCACTATAAAGAAGCTTCCCCTTTTTGCTTTCTTCTAGGTGTTTCATGGCTTTAGGCCTTATGTTTGTGGCTTCAGTCCATTTTGAGGTGATGTTTTGTATGTTGTAAGGTAATGATTCAATTTTTTTTCTTTTTGCAGGTGGTGATCTAATTTTCCCAGTGCTCTATTTTTGAGAAATTGTGCTTTCCACATTATGTATCTTGAGATCAGTTGATCATAAATTTGTCGATTTATTTCTGGGTTCTTTATCCTTTTATATTGGTGTGTGTAGCTGTTTTTATACTGTTTTGATTATTATAGCTTTGTAATATAGTTTGAAATCAGAAAATGCAATTCCTCCACCCTTGTTCTTTTTTAGTATTACAGTGGCTATGCAGGGTCCTTTGTTGATCCATATGAATTTTTAAAAAGTTTTAATTATTGACTTTTGACTGCACTGGGTCTTCATTCCTCTGCAGGCCTTCTCTAGCTGTGGCGAGTAGGAGCTATTCTCTAGTTGTGGTGCATGGACTTCTCACTGTGGTGGCTTCTTTTGTTGTAGAGCATAGGCTCTCGGGTGCCTGGGCTCAGTAGTTGTGGTGCATGGGCTTAGTTGCCTCATGGCACGTGGGACCTTCCTGGACCAGAGACTGAACTCATGTCCACTGCACTGGTAGGCAGATTCTTAACTGCCTACCAGTGGACCACCAGAGAAATCCTTGCATATGAATTTTAAGTTTTTTTCCATTTCTGTGAAAAGTTCTATTTTGATACGTATTTCACTGAATCTGTAGATTGCTTTTGGTAATATAGACTTTCAACAATATTAATTCTTCTTATTCATATAGATGGGATATCTTTCATTAATTGATCCTCTTCATTTTCTTTTTTATAGTTTCCAGTGTACAGATCTTTCACCTCCTTCATTAAATTTCTTTTAAGTATTAGGAGATCCAACCAGAGTCCATCCTAAAGGGAATCAGTCCTGAGTGTTCACTGGAAGAACTGATGTTGAAGCTGAAACTCCAATACTTTGGCCACCTGATGCAAAGAGCTGACTCATTTGAAAAGACCCTGATGTTGGGAAAGATTGAAGGCAGAGGAGAAGGGGACGACAGAGGATGAGATGGTTAGATGGCATCACAGACTCAATGGACATGAGTGTGGGTAAACTCTGGCAGTTGGTGATGGACAGGGTGGCCTGGCATGCTGCAGTCCACAGGGTCGCAAAGAGTCAGACACAGCTGAATGACTGAACTGATCTGAACTGAAGTAGTTTATTCATTTTATTTCTATTTCTTGAAGTTTTGTCAGTTTTGCTTCACATATTTAAATGCTCTGATGCACTTGCAAATAACACCATTCCACATTACAGTTAATGTCTCTTATAATAACAAATAATTATACTTCTCCCTTTCCTCCCTTTGTATCATTGTTGTGGTTCATTCCACTTACATATAAGCATAAGGTAAGGATAAGTGAAGTCGCTCAGTCGTGTCCGACTCTGCGACCCCATGGACAGTAGCCTGCATCAGGCTCCCCTGTCCATGGGATTTTCTCGGCAAGAGTCCTGGAATGGGTTGCCATTTCCTTCTCCAGGGATTCTTCCCAACCCAGAGTTCACACCCAGGTCTCCCGCATCGTTGATAGATGCTTTACCGTCTGAGCCACCAGGGAAGTCCATATATAAACGTGTATATTTATATATGTCCATAACCATTACATAATCAAATATACTGTTACTATTTTCTGCAAATTTTTATCTGCTAGAGCAATAAAGTAAATAAGCAAAACTTTTTATTTACTGTCACTCATTCTTTCTTTAAAACCCTTTCTTTATGTAGATGCATTTCTGACCTATATGATTTTCCTTCACTCTAAAGATTTTTAAAACATTCTTTGCAAGCCAGTTCAACTGGCAACAAATTCCCTCAATTTTGTTTGCTTGTTTGCTCAGAAAGTCTTCATTTCTCCTTCACTTTTTAAGGAAATTTTGAAGGATACACAATTTAGATTGTTGGTTTGACCATCTGTATGTATTCTTTGGAGAAATGTCTGTTTAGGTTTTCTGCCTATTTTTCAATTGGGTTGTTTATATTTGTGTTGTTGAGTTGTATAAGCTGTATAATTTGAAAATTAAACACTGGTTGATCACATCATTTGCAAATATTCTTCTCCCATTCTGTAGGTTGTCTTTTCGTTTTGTTTATGGTTTCTTTTGGTGTGCAAAAGCTTACTAGTTTTATTAGGTCCTGTTTATTTTTGTTTTTCTTTGTATTGCCTTGGAGACTGACCTAAGAAAACATTGGTTCGATTTATGTACGAGACACATTTATCTAAGCATACTCCTGAATGTAATTGTTTAATCTCCAGCGTGCAAAAATAATTGCTCAGACCCTTTGTGCATGGCCAGTGGTTGTTTCAGTGGATAGACTGATTCCTAGAACTTCCTCTCCACCTTTTGTGTGACATTACTCTAGAAATGCCATCCTCACAATACCGAGTGTCCAGATCTATGACAAGGTAAGTTATTTGTTTATTTAGGTTATCTTTAATTTCTTTGTGTAATAATGGTAGGCTGTGTACACATAACCACTGTATCTGCAAATCAAATTCAAGCTTTGGAAACACTAATATTGTTTTATGAGAGCACTGCTTTTCTTACTGACTTGAGTAATTTTGAACTGAGAAGCCAAAAGGTTGTGTGATGTCACTGTTACTGAGGGAAATTAACAAGAGCACACATTCAGTGAGTTTAGTCTATCTTAATTGTGATTATTACATAATAACAGACATGGCACTGGGGCCCTGGAGATTATAAATGCATCATAAAATTAATGCTAGTCTAGGGACATGTTTACAAAGTATGTTTTTTGTTTTTATTTTGTTTTACATATTAATGATTCCTTCTGCTGCTGCTACTGCTACTAAGTCGCTTTAGTTGTGTCTGACTCTGTGCAACTCTATAGATGGCATCCCATCAGGCTCCACTGTCCCTGGGATTCTCCAGGCAAGAACACTGGAGTCGGTGGCCATTTCCTTCTCTAATGCTTGAAAGTGAAAAATGAAAATGAAGTCGCTGAGTCGTGTCCGACTCTTTGCGACCCCATGGACTGCAGCCCACCAGGCTCCTCCATCCATGGGATTTTCCAGGCCAGAGTACTGGAATGGGGTGCCATTGCCTTCTCCAACGATCCCTTCTACTCAGTATTTAAAACTGCCTGCTTGTTATGTATTCTGTGTCACATCATCACATCAATTCTAAAACAGCATTACTTGTCCTTTTCGATTACTGTCTGTCTCCTTATTTATGAGAGATATTCACTTAGTTTGTCAGCTTTGTCATTCCAGTACTCTTTCCCATCCCTTTTTTCGCTTTGGACAGAGAAACCTCAACTTTCTGTTTTTATGATTGTAGTGTAACTACATTACTGACCACATGGATCACAACCTTGTCTGACTCAATGAAACCGTGAGCCATACTAGGAATAAAAGAGTTTTATTTGAGCCAAATTTAGGACTAAGCCTGTGAGACAGCCTCGCAGATCACTCTGAAGCGCTGCTGTGGAGAAGCATGGTTTTCGGCACAGTTCTATACTTTGTCGGAGCAAAGTGCATCAAGCAAGTCAGGGAAACATTCCTTCAAGGTTTCTTCTTTTTTTCTCCAAAGATCAGCATGTTTACAAAGTCAGTATGGCCTTGAGACCTGGAAATGGAGTCTTTTCAGCTTTGATGTACCAAGAACATTTAATTCTGCATTTTTAACATTTTTTATTTCCTATCAGTCAACCCTTTTAAAAAATAAGTAAACAGATGGATAATGTGTGTAGGATAGGCCACAAAGAGGCTGCTTTACTTAAAGTAAAATTCAAGTTAGATGAAGTATAAGCAAGAATGACTTCCTCATTCAGTATGTAAAAGTTTCTTTCATTAATATCAGTTTATCTATCCACCTATCCATCAACATCTTACTACTTTAGTGCATATGTCTCATTAACAATGATTTTTATAAAGAGAAAGATAATATTTACACTTAAGAGTTACCATGAGTACAATCATATTATCTTATGTACAGCTTATACTTAAAAATTCCTGATTTGCCTAGAATATACTTTATAGCTTTGTTTTTTCTTTGCAATTTAATATGTAGCCTAGGGATAAGCATATAATTTGGTTACCTTTTCTCTTTAGTTTCCTGTAATCAGTTCCCTTTGGAGGAATTTTGTGAGGAATTCAGTTTAGTAGTCTTGTAAAATATTCTGCAGGTGATTGTTTTTTAGAGATGAGATTTCAGTTACTATTTGGTTAGACAGCTACATGGGTGCATTTGTGTTCCACTGAAATTCATTTGGGAGGTGGGGACACATAATGTAACCCCATTATTCATATGGAGTGTTCTTCATATAATAAAGTAGTATCTGCCAGATTTCTCTATGGGAGAGTTTTATTTTATTTTTTTTTACATTTATTTAATAAAAATCTATGGTGTAGTACTTCAGGGCTTTGTAAATATCAAACTTCTTACCCATTCACTCTACAGTTGTAGCATTTCTGGATGATGCTTGCTTTAATTAATGATCCTATGCTGAATTGTTATAAAGTGATTTTTCTAATTTTATCTTTGTCTCTGTTTCTATGCTGAGATTAATCTGTAATGAAATCTACTCTATACTTTCAAATAAGACAGTCTGCATGAAAATGATTAATACTAATACTCTAGTACTTATTATTATCATAGAAGAGGTTATTTTTGACTAGATCAGATATTTATTTACAAAAGTACTATGGACAGATAACTCCAAACACTTCAAGTTCCAATAGTAATTTCCATTTCAAAGCATTGTCCACATATGAGAAGAGTGGAAATTGAAGTGACAAAGCAGCTGTGACGGATGGACACCAGTGCCCACATGTGGTTATAAGCAGAATGGATTCACCCTAGGACCCATGTACTCACTGTTTCAAATGCTTTTGAGATTTAATGCAACATTACTGTCACTCATCTTCATTTTATTACTTGCTCTGTCTGCTGCTGTCTTGCTCAAAGTGCCACAGACCTTCTTTAGGCTTGCTGTTGTTGCTAAGTCACTTCAGTCAGGTCCGACTCTGTGCGACCCCATAGATGGCAGCCCACCAGGCTCCCTTGTCCTGGGGATTCTCCAGGCAAGAACACTGGAGTGGGTTGCCATTTCCTTCTCCTGTGCAGGAAAGTGAAAAGTGAAAGGGAAATTGCTGAGTCATGTCCCACTGTTCGTGACCCCATGGAGTGCAGCCTACCAGGCTCTTCCGTCCATGGGATGTTCCAGGCAAGAGCCTAGGATTCCTCATCTATAAATCATAAAATTGGACTGAATGGTTTGTGACACTTGTCCAACTCCAGGACTTCTATGTAGTTCAGTTTATCTTCATCTCTTCTTTCCAGGGCACAGATGTATTAACATTGCTGAAAAAGCAAAAGCAGGATGGTGGAGGAATAGGAAGGGGAGACCAGTTTCTCCCCCACAAATTTATCAAAAGAACATTTCAACACTGAGTAAATTCTACAAAACAACTTCTGAATGTTGGTGGAGGACATCAGGCACTCAGAAAAGCAGATCATTGTCTTCAAAAACAGGTAGGAAAAGTATAAAAGACGAAAAAAGGGACAAAGGAGGTAGGGCCGGAGCTCCATCCTGGGAAGGGAGTCCTGTCCTGGGAAGGGAGTCTTAAAAAGAGAGAAGTTTCCAAACACTAGGAAACACTTTCACTGCCGAGTCTGTGGCAAGCCTTGGAAGCACAGAGGGCAACATAACAGGGATGAAAAATAAATAAATAATTAAAAGCGACAGATTACCCAACGGTAACTCCCCCAGTGGAGAAGCAGTGCAGATGCCTGCATCCGCCACTAGCAAGTGGCGGCTGGGCAGGGAGGTGCGGGCTACAGTGCTTTTTAAGAATGGGCCAGAATGCCCCAAATGTAACCGGAGTGAACTAGCTTGGGCTAGCATACCAGACTGTGGGATAGCTACCATGCGAAAAGCTCTAACATAAGACACCACCAGGACTGCGCACAGAACAAAAGATGGAACAGAAATAGCCGGCTTCAGACCATCCCTCGCTGGTGACAGGCAACCAGAGCCATGTGGGCTGGAAGGGGGCAATCGCAGCCCCAGAGAGACTTTACCTACCAAATTGCAAGCAGGCTTCTTTTCTAACTAAGACTTCTTGGGGTTCTGGACAGTCACCATCTGCCTGACAAGGGGCACAGTGGTACACCCAGAAAAGTGAGCAGCAGGCAAAGGCGATAAGTCGCAGCAACCGCACTTGCCAAACACCTGAGCTACTCGGTCCTGGGAAGGACACAAAACACAGGCCCAACAGAATCTGCGCCTCTGAGGGCTACCTGAGAGCCAAGCCTGAGCAGCTTAGACCGGGGAGGTGCATGCAGCCTAGGGCCGGACTCAGACGGTTCCTGGTGGAGCAAGGTAGAGCCTGAGCAGTGAGCGCTGTGTGCAGGGGCATGCCCAGCGTGGCTGAGGCACTGCGAGCATATGCCAGTGTTATTTGTTTCCCTCCCTCCACACAGCGGGACTGAACAAGTGAGCCTAAAAAAAAAAAAAGTGTCCACCACTGCCCCCCTTGTGTG
>SJYC01020363.1:0-12885 GCA_006408675.1 Madoqua kirkii | reverse complement strand
TTGAGTTTTAAGCCAACTTTTTCGCTCTCCTCTTTCACTTTCATCAAGAGGCTTTTTAGCTCCTCTTCACTTTCTGCCATAAGGGTGGTGTCATCTGCATATCTGAGGTTATTGATATTTCTCCCGGCAATCTTGATTCCAGCTTGTGTTTCTTCCAGAAATAGAATATGCTGCAATACTTGATAACTTGAGTGAACCTTGAGCAATTAGGCTGAGTGAATTTAGACAACTACGGAGTACAATCACTGCGTGATTCCACTTATATGAAGTATCTAAAATAATGAAATTCATAGACTCAAAGAACTGAATGATATTTGCTAAATCCTAGAGAGTAAGACAAAGGGGCAGTTGTTAATCAACAGATAAAAGATTTCAATAATACAAGGTGAGGGCTTCCTTGCTGGCTGAGCTGGTAAAGAATTGTCTGTCAATGCAAGAGATGCAAGAAGCATGGGTTTGAGCCCCTGAAGAAGGAAATGGCAACCTTCTCCAGTACTCTTGCCTGGAAAACTCTATGGACAGAAAAGCCTGGCAGGCTATAGTCCATGGAGTCTCAAAGAGTCAGACACGACTGAGCACGCATGCACACAATGCAAGATGAGTATGTTCTAGATATCTACTGTACAGAAGTGTGTCTATAGTTACCAGTACTGCACTGTACCTTTAAAAATGAGCTATAATGTTATATCTCATGTTAAGTGTTCTTACCACAATAAAACAATTTAAAAAATGCACACAAGAAGAAATATAGTCCAAATAGGTATTTATCTATTAAATGAACTGAATCAATAATTATTATATTTCAGATGAGACAATCCAAGACTTTGGTTCACAGGTGAATTCTATGACATATTCAAGGAAGAATTTATACTAATTGTCTATAATCTCTTCCAGAATATACTAGTAAAGGAAATTCTTACTAAATGATTTTATGAGGCTAACATTACTCTAATTCCAAAATCAGACATTACAGAAATTACATTCCAAAAGACATTACAGAAGAGGAAAAGTACGGACCAATATTCCTCATAAACTTAGATGCAAGAAGTCTCAGCATAATATTAGCAAATCAAATCCAACAGTGTAGAAAAGGAATTGTATGCTGGATCCAAGTAAGATATGTCAATTATGGAAGATATGAAATCAATTAATGTATCCTATATGAAAATCAATGTACTCCATCACATCAACAGTTTAAAGAGAAGTCCCATGATTGTATACTGATAGATGTATAAAAAATCATCTGAGAACATCTAAAGCCCACTTGTGATTTAAAAACTCTAAGCAGACCAAGAATGGAGGAGCAGCTTCCTCAACTTGATAAAGAAAATTTACAGAAATTCACAACTAACATCATTGTTAATGGTGAGAGATTGGAAGCTTTCCTCCTAAGATAGGTATGAGGCATGATGACCTCTCTAATTATTCCCATTTAGTATTGAACTGGAAGACCCAGCTAAATGCAATAAGAAAACAAAGCAGAAATAACAGTTACACAGATTGGGAAGGAAGAAATGAAGCTATCTTTATTTGACAGTATTGTGATTATCTATGTAGAAAATCCCAAAGAATGAAAAAACAACTAAGAAGCAATTTTAGCATGTTTCCATGTACGATAGGGAACAAGCGATAGTCAGTTGCTTTCCTATATACTAGCAATGGACATGAACTTGGGCAAACTCTGGGAGGTAGTGAGGGACATGGAGACTTGGTGTGCTGCAGTTCATTGGGTTGCAGAGTCAGACATGACCTAGTGACTGAACAACAACTATATTAGCAATGAACAATTGGAATTTGACACTAAAAACACAATATTATCTACATTGAAGCAAAACTTAAGTACTTAGATAGAAATCTGACAAAATTTGCATAAGTTCTATTTGAGGAAAACTCTAAAACTCTGGTGAAGAAAACGAAAAAGATTTTTTAAAAATGGAAATACATTCCACATCTATCAATAGGAAGTTTCAATAATGTTTAGATTTCAGTTCTCCCCAATTTAGTCTATAGATTCAATGTGATCCCAATAAAAAATCTCAGCATGATTTTTTAAAGATATTGACAGTAAGATTCTTAAGTGTATATGAAGAGGTTAAAGACCCAGAATAGTCAACATGATATTGAAAAAGGAGAACAAAGTCAGACACTGACCCTCTCTGATTTCAAGACTCATTGCAAAGCTACCATGATCAAGACAGAGTGGTATTGATGAAAACAGAGACAAATGATTTAATGGAAAAAAGAGTCCAGGAATATTAATAGGTAGACAGATATGGTCAATTGATCTTTGACAAAGGGGCAAAGCAAATCAATGGAGAAGGCTAGTCTTTTCAATAAATGCTTCTTCAATTACTAAATGTTCTCTCTTCCACTCACACATGTGCACACATACAAGTTATCTTATAACCTTCACAAATGTTAATTCAAATGAATCATAGACCTATGTGTAAAATGCAAAACTATAACACTTACAGAAGATAATACAAGAAAAAAATACTAGATGTTCTTGATTTTGACAATGATTTTTATGTTTATCACTACAGGTAGAATCCATGGAAAGAAAAGAATAATTTGAATTGCATTAAAATTAGCCACTTCTGCTCTACTGAATGTTCTGTCAATAGAAACCATTGAGTGGGAAAATTATTTGGAAAAGTATCTGATAAAGGATCATAATCCAAAATGCACAAAGAACTCTTAAATCTCAACAATAAGAAATATAACAATCAGATTTTAAAATGGGCAAATCAGAAACAGACTCATAGAAAACAAACCAAATGGGAAAGGGTGTGGTGGAGGGATAAATCAGTAATTTGAGATTAGCAGCTCCAAACTAATATATCTGTATAAAACAGGTAAATAACGAGGTCTTATTTTATAGCACAGGGAATTATTTTCAATACCCTGTAACCATAATGGAAAAGTGTATGAAAAAGATATATGTCTCTCTCTGAATCATTTTTCTGTACACCAGAAACTAATACAACATTGTTTATCAACTATAATTCAATAAAAATAACAATAATAGGGCCCACCCTAAAAATGGCAAGAATATATAGACATGTCAAATAAGCATGTGAAAAATGCTCAACGTCATCTATCATTAGATACTTGTAGAGGAAAACAGCAATTAGATACCACTACAGAATGGCCAAAGTCCAGACCATGACAAAACCAAATATTGGCAAGGATGTGGAGCAACAGGGACTCTCAGTCATTGTTGGTGGGAGTGCAAAATGGTACAGCCACTTTGGAAGACAGTTGACAGATTTCTTAGAAAACTAAACACATGTTTACCATATGAGTCAACAATCACATCCCTTGATATACCAATGAGTTGAAAACTTATGTTCACATAAAAACCTGCACATGAATGTTTATAGTTGTTTTATTTATAATTTCCATAAAATAAATTCTGTTAATTAAAAAGAAAGATGTGCATCCACAATTATAGCCGAAATCAGGTTTGTATTGCTGAGCAGAGCAGGCACTTTGTTGTTCAATCGCTAGGTTGTGTCTGACTCTGTGACTCTGTGAACTTCAGTCACACACTCATTTCTCAAAAATAAAAACAGCTGCTCTAAAACAAGTGATTGAACTTATTTCATCTGATATGAGCTGGCTTATCTTGTAGAACATAGGGCTGTGTGAGGTAGGTAACAAACTGCTTCTTTTTGTAGGAAATAAAGGTTACACTGAGTCTTGTTGTTCAGTTGCTAAGTTGTGTCCAACTCTTTCTGACACCATGGACTGCAGCATGCCAGATTTCCTGTCCTTCATCTCCAGGAGTTTGCTCAAACTCATGTCATTGAGTCAGCGATGCCATCCAATCATCCAATGACTTGCTCGAATATGAAGGTTACAAAATTAAACTTGTATGACTCTGATTTTAATGAACTGGTGCAGTAATCATTAACTCACTTGATATATCTGGAAAGTCATTGACTAGGATGAGTCACAGAATATTGAATCATGGTATATATGCAGTAAGTGTGGTGACCCTGGCGAACTGAGTGTTTGCTTACAAGGAGGCACGCCTAAGTCAGGAGATGTGAATTCCAGGCTTGGCTCTACAAGCTGCAGGTGCTGTTTTATCTTTAGGAAAGGTAATTGGGAGAATCATGAGAGATAAAATGGTGTTAAATTCTCTGTTACATGAACTGATGTAAACCTGAGGAATAAAGTATTTGTAATGAGGTCTCGACAAACACTTATTTGTTTCTTACTAAAAGAGCTTAGGAATAACTTCACTAATCAGTTTTGAACAAATATGATGCTATGTTGTAGAACTCCTGTTTGTGAAGCATTGTCATTACTGTTCTAGTGTTAACCTTTCCAGTGATAGTTAGATCTTCATGACCACTAACTGTCATCTTCTGTTTGGGTCTACATGTATGGATACTGTGGGTCTGTTTAATGAAGTCTCTGCCTCTCATTCCCCACCAAATCCATACCTGTTGTTCTGTGTACAATCTCCCTTCCCTGCTTCTGATGACAGATTGAAATTACAATGGAGTAATCAGAGCTCAGACATACAAAAATGGAGTCAGACAGCCATTGAGAATCTGGTCTCGGGCGTGTCTTTACACCCCTGAGAACCTGACATTTCTTTGACCTGTCCTAGCTCCAAGGACAGGCCTAGCCCTATTCAGAGCAACACCTGCCAGCTGCACTCTTGTAGTCTTAAGGTCGCCCCTTTCAACTGTGCAGCCATTTTTGGACCCCAGTTTATCCATACTTAATAGGAACTCTTACTTGCAAGATCCAATTATACTTTTTAAAACACTTATGTAATTTTGAAGGTTTTGCCCTTATAAGCCTCACCCATTCTGTAGTCCAGTGGGGCACCATTCAACTGCTTCTTGAGTCTGTCTCATGCCACAGTCTCACCAAACCCCCAATAAACATCATTTTATTTCAGTCAGGTCTTTTCTAAAATTTTGGTTAACACGTGCATATTCCATTTCATTTTTTTCTTATTCTCATAAAAACAGACTTCAAAAGGCAACAGAAGCAGTTGTATCTCGAGGCAACTGGGAAGCTTGAGCCATAATTTCTCAAGCCTTCCCCACTAAATTCTTAGAGATTGGGTCTTCCCTCAGTTGCCTGAGTAAGCTTTACCTCTTTGGTGAGGGACAGGGAAAAATCTCTATTTTTGATTGCTTCTCTTGAGACTTTGTGACTCTTTTCCCTTGGAGTTCAGGGAGATCTGTTTATTGTGAAGCCCATTATTTTGTGAACAATCAGGTGTATATTCAGAGTAACATGTGGGGGGTTTGATTTTGTTTTTCTGAGATTATTCTTGAGGCAGCTGTGGTATATATGAGAGAGCATCACAGTGGGCATCAGAAGATCTCAGTTTAAATCCTAGTCATTAATTATTAGGTTGGTACAAAAGTAACTTTGTCATTTGATACTGGAATAAATTCTTAAATGTGGGGAATCAAACCTGGGTCTCCTGCATTGCAGGCAGATTCTTTACATCTGAGCCACCAGGGATGCCCCTGTTATTTTATACGTCATTTTAATGCACATTTCTTGCTTTGTGTTTTTTGCCAATGACTTATAACTTGTTTATTTTCATTTTAGACTAGGGAAATGATGTTAGAGATGAAGCAAATTCGAATGATTTTCTCATTTGAGTTCAAAATGGGTGGCAAAGCAGCAGAGATGACTCTAAACATCAACAACACATTTGGCCTAGGAGCTACTAATGAACATACAGTACAGTGGTGGTTTGAGAAGTTTTGCAAAGGATTCAAGAGCTTTGAAGATGAAGAGCACAGTGGCCAGCCATCAGAAGTTGACAACGACCAACTGAGAGGATCATCAAAGCTGATCCTCTTAAAACTACATGAGAGGTTGCTGAAGAACTGAACACTGACCATACTCTGGTCATTTGGCATTTGAAGCAAGTTGGAAAGGTTAAAAAGCTCTATAATTGGGTGCCTCATGAGCTGACTGAAAAAAAAAAGTCATTTTGAAGTGTCATCTTCTCTTATTCTGTTCTGTTCCATTCTATTTATATTCACTCAGTCATGCCCACCACCAGACTCACATGTCCATGGGATTCTCTAGGCAAGAATACTGGAGTGGGTTGCCATTTCCTTTTCTAGGGGATCTTCCTGACCCAGGGATCGAACTTGGCTCTCCTGCAATGCGGGTGAATTCTTTATCATTTTAGCCATCAGAACTACACAACAGCAGTGAAACATTTCTTGATCAGATTGTGACATGCAATGAGAAGTGGATTTTATATGAGAATTGGCAATGATCAGCTCAGTGGTTGGACTATGTAGAAGCTCCAAAACACTTCCTAAAGCCAAACTTACACCAAAAAAAGGTCATGGTCACTGTTTGGTGGTCTGCTGATCCACTACAGCTTTCTGAATCCCAGTGAAACCGTTACATCTGAGAAGTATGCTAAGCAAATCAATGAGATGCACTCAAATCTGCAACTCTCTTGGCCAGCATTGGTCGACAGAAAGGGCCCAGTTCACCATGGCAATGCTTGACCACATGTTGCCCAACGAACACTTCAAAAGTTAAACAAATTGGGCTGTGAAGTTTTACCTCATCCGCCATATTCACCTGACCTGTTGCCAACTGACTATCACTTCTTCAAGTGTTTGGACAGCTTTTTTCAAGGAAAACACTTCCACAACCAGCAGGATGCAGAAAATGCTTTCCAAGAGTTTGATGAACCTCAAAGCATGGATTTTTATGCTATAGGAATAAACAAACTTATTTCTCATTGGAAAAAAATGTGCTGATTATGTTTTCTAAATAAAGATGTGTTTGAGGTTAGTTATAAGGATTTAAAATCTATGGTCCAAAACCACAATTATGCTTGCACCAACTCCTTGGAAGGAAAGTTATGACCAACCTAGATAGCATATTCAAAAGCAGAGACATTACTTTGCCAACAAAGGTCCGTCTAGTCAAGGCTATACTTTTTCCAGTAGTCATGTATGGATGTGAGAGTTGGACTGTGAAGAAAGCTGAGTGCCAAAGAATTGATGCTTTTGAACTGTGGTGTTGAAGAAGACTCTTGAGAGTCCCTTGGACTGCAAGGAGGTCCAACCAGTCCATTCTAAAGGAGATCAATCCTGGGTGTTCTTTGGAAGGAATGATGCTAAAGCTGAAACTGCAGTACTTTTGCCACCTCATGCAAAGAGTTGACCCATTGGAAAAGACTCTGATGCTGGGAGGGATTAGGGGCAGGAGGAGAAGGGGACGACCGAGGATGAGATGGCTGGATGGCATCACTGACTCAATGGACGTGGGTTTGGGTGAACTCTGAGAGTTGGTGATGGACAGGGAGGCTTGGCATGCTGCAGTTCATGGGTTTGCAAAGAGGGATACGACTGAGCAACTGACTGAACTGAACTGAATATGACCTTTATGACACTGGCTGTTTCTAATCACCCAGAATCTTCCTTTACCACATTGAGAATTATAAAATTACCATCTCTACCTTCCAATGTTTAATTTTTGGTGGAGTAACTTGAGATTTCAAGATAAAAGTCATGTACATTTATTTATATAATTACTTGATATATCTTTGGTCTTTTGAGATGTTTGAATTATGTTAATATCAATGACAAATTCCAAGAATGGTGATCTAGTTGAAATCCAAGAGGTATTTGTTTGGGGTTTGTTATGACTGCAGCCCAGGAGACACAGATCCAAGAAGCACTTAAATTGTGTTCTACCAGACTACAACCTGGGGAAATTTATAAATGCAAAAACCTGCAAAGGTACATAAATTTCTTGTGAAGAATTAGAATTGTTTGTATACTTATGGCTGATGCATGTTGATGTATGGCAGAAACCAACACAATATTGAAAAGCAGTTATCTTTCAATTAAGAATAAATTAAAAAAAGAATTAGAATTGTAGATGACAAGATATAAGGATACTTGTCAGCAAGAATTTTGGGGGGGAGGTTCAAAATGGTTACATAGTTGTGAAGGGTGTGGGGAACTTTGAAAATACAAAATTGTAGCAAGCACCTGGTAGCAGATGCTGTTTTGAAATGGTTGGTGGAGTCCTTGAGTTTGACATAGTTGGCAATTCAAGTTCTCAGTAATGCACAACTTATCTAAACACACCCCTAATGACTGTGTGGCTTCATTTTGGATGCCTGAACCACAGTTACTGCATTTTGATTTGTAAATGCTCTTAAATATGTCATCATTACCTATTTTATGTATAGGCAAATGTAATATCAGTAAGTACATTAAAATATTTTAAAATCTTTCGATTCAAGGACAGAGTATTCTGGTGTTGGATATAGTATTACAAAATAAACATTAAAAAATAAAATTAAAAATGCATAAGAAGAGACATTACTTTGCCAACAAAGGTCCATCTAGTCAAAGCTATGGTTTTTCCAGTAGTCACGTATGGGTGTGAGAGTTAGACTATAAAGAAAGCCGAGCGCCAAAGAATTGATGCTTTTGAACTGTGGTAACTGGAGAAGACTCTTGAGAGTTCCTTGGACTGCAAGGAGATCAACCCAGTCAATCCTAAAGTAAATCAGTCCTGAATATTCATTGGAAGGATTGATACTGAAGCTGAAACTCCAGTACTTTGGTCACTTGATGTGAAGAACTGACTCATTGGAAAAGACCCTGATGCTGGGAAAGACTGAAGGCAGGAGGAGAAGAGGAGGACAGAGGATGAGATGGTTGGGTGGCATCACTGACTTGATGGACTTGAGTTTGAGGAAGGTCCAGGAGCCGGGATGGACAAGGAAGTCTGGCGTGCTGCAGTCCATGGGGTCACAAAATCAGACAGGACTTAGCGACTGAACTGAACTGAACTGAACTGAACTGAACTGAAGATAAATTGATTGTCATCAGTGTGAGATATCTCCAACTGGTCACTGATTTGAATTCAGTTAGGAGCCTTTTTTTTTTTTTAATTAGCCATACCTGGACCCAATCCTAGGGCATCTCAGGTGGTACTAGTGGTAAAGAACTGTTCTGCCCATGCAGGAGACATTAGAGATGTGGATTTGATCCCTGGGTTGGGAAGATCTCCTGGAGGAGGGCCTGGCAACCCACTCCCGTATTCTTGTCTGGAGAATTCCCTGAACAGAGGAGCCTGATGGGTTACAGTCCATAGGTCACAAAGAGTCAGATATGAGTGAACCGACTTGGCATGCACACGGGCCCAATCCCAGTACAGCTCAACCAGCTAGACTGGAATTTCCAGAGTGATCATTGGACACAGAGAAAACAAGATTAAAGCACAATTTATTTTTATCACTGGGGCAAAGTCTACTCAGAATAGAGTGCAACGTGGATGTAATTAATTGGTCTTTTTATATCAGGGAGGCCCAAGTTGAATTAGCAGGGACTGTTATAAAGCTTTAGGTTTCAGGCTCACAGGCGTCTGAGTGAGAAGAGGAGGTGCCAATGGATCTGGCTGTGGTCCTGGTGCTCTGCCTCTCCTGCCTGCTTCTCCTCTCGCTCTGGAAACAGAGCTCTGGGAAAGGGAAGCTCCCCCCAGGCCCCACTCCTCTCCCAATTCTTGGAAATATCTTTCAGCTAGATGTTAAGAATATCAGCAAATCTTTAACCAGTGTAAGTAGATTTATGCTTCTCCAGGGTCTTGCAAATGGTAAGTAAGTTAAGCCTAATTATGAAGCTAACACATATATTTCTATGGGCACACTGTCAAAATACGTAAATGTGAAGCAAATTACTTTCTGTAAATTTTGACACTTTTCTTGCCTTTTCAGGTATATCATTGTCATAAATAGAAGAAAAAGGAATGTGTTTTGCGAGTAGAGAAATACTTAGCTCTTTGTATGGTAAAATGAAAATAATAAATTTTTGTTGCCTCCCTCCTTTGTCTCACAGCCATTTGCTATGATTTTGGGCTGATTTTTGGTGTTTTGTGATTCGAGATTTTCTTCCAGAAGTCATATACTATGTAAGCTGCGTGTTTTGTTCAGAGTCAGGAAAATATAATTTTTTTGCAAAAGGACATTGTGCCTGATATAGAGGAATTGACCTGGGATCAAGACAAGCATGAGTGATTGAAAGAAGTCATCACTCAGATTTCTGCAGGAAGCTGTCGTCTATACCCTGTGAATCCTGCAGGGTGCAAGTTGCTGTTCTTCCATGAGATGCAGTCTCTCCAAGCACTGCCTCTACGATGTTTCCTCTCTTTCTGTATTAGTCATACCAGTGGATCTCAAATGAGGCTGGGAATTATTGGAATTTACTTTTTAAAATGATAAATTTCTAGTATTCTTCATAGGGCTATAGAATCAGAAGGCTGTATGAGTGATTCTGAAACAGTCAGCTGGCTGATGGTTTAAAGCTGGGCCTTGAGGACTGCTACACTCCTCTCAAGGATCAGAGGGTGATTTATGAAGATTTGGAATCCTCTATATATTACCCGGGATGCTGGAAATATACCAGAATTACCCTACCTTAGTTTCCTTATTTATAGTGGGCAATAAACCTGCTGAAAGTGCTGATTTGAGGATTAATTATAATCTGTGTACCAGTTATTTGGACCATTACCCAGGATCTCGTCATCCATAAGGAATCTGTAATAATCACCATCATACTTATGAATTGAACTGAGAAATATTTTAAGCTATGTGGCAGAATAAAAACATAATTGTAGAATGATAACACATTCTGTATCAGGCACAATATTTATCAGGTATTGACTTCTTTTGCTATTACATGTATTTCCATTCCCAGCTCTCAAAAGTCTATGGCCCTGTGTTCACTGTATATTTTGGAATGAAGCCCATAGTAGTTTTGCATGGATATGAAGCAGTGAAGGAGGCTCTGATTGATTTGGGAGAGGAGTTTTCTAGAAGAGGCAGTTTCCCAGTGATTGAAAGAACTACTAAGGGATATGGTAGGTGTGTATTTGCACATACATGTTCAGCTTTAATAATGGGTAGGGGTGGTCAGGGTGAAAAAGGGGAATTTCAGGAGCCCCCCAGCAGGGCTTGCTCGTCTGTCTCCCAAGTGTCAGCTCACTCCTCCTTCCCTAGGACCTCCCTCCTATTCAGTTTCTCCTCCCATCAGGAATCGTATTCAGCAACGGGAAAATATGGAAGGAGACCCGGCGCTTCTCGCTCATGACGCTGCGGAATTTCGGGATGGGGAAGAGGAGCATCGAGGACCGCGTTCGAGAGGAAGCGCGCTGCCTGGTGGAGGAGCTGCGAAAAACCAACGGTGGGTGATTCTGTGCTCTGTAACTCTGACCTTAGCAGTCCTCTCTCTCTCCGGTGATGCCCTTGGCAACATTTCGGGGCAGCCACATCCTTCCTATGGGTGGTGTTGTCAGTCTTCAGATGAAGCGGGGAGGGTCTGCAGCACAGACAGCCAGGGGGGCTTTTGTGTGTCTGTGATGGTCATGTGCGTCATCTGATTGTCCTATGATGGTGCACACAGTGTAGATATAAGTGTGTTTTAATAATACTCTATCCTGAGGTTTGTGTTCAATTCGGAAATCACAAAGGATAGTTTTGAGTTCTTTCCTGAAAAAGAGAACAATGTCTTTCCTGTAGCATTAAAGTGGGTTTTCTATTCCAGAGCTTTTTACCAAGGAATACTTGTTAATTGGACAGGGTGAGAATGACACTTATGGGGGTGTCACACTTATAGTGAGAATGATACTCATGAAACAGTGACATTTATATTCATTTAATTGGACAATTTTTATATGTACAGCCTCACAGACGTGTCTGAGAGTCACTTCAGGGCCCAAGGCTACAAATCTGACAAATAGTAATGACATTTAGGGATTTTAATCATTTAGGTATGTCTTAATGCAGTTCTCAATTATGATGTCATTTAAAGGTAGCATTAAAAAAATAACTTACTGTGTATTTGCCTTTACTGTGTATTTGCACTTTCTCCGTTGTAATATTTCCATTTCTAGTTGTGGCTTTTTCTTTTTTCTTGGAGAAGTCTCTACTGTTTCCTGTAAAGCTGATTTGGTGATGCTGAAGTCTTTTAGCTTTTGCTTGTCTGTAAAATTTGATGTCTTTATCAAATCTGATTGAGAAACTTGTGAGTAGAGCATTCTTGATTGTTGATTTTTCCTTTCAATCACTTAATTTTTTTTTTAAAGTATGATGCCACTTTCTTCTGGCCTGCAGAATTTCTGTTGAAAAGTCAGCTGATTATGTAATGGGAGTTACCTTAATTTTAACTTGTTAATTTTCCTTTGCAGCTTTTAATCTCTCTTTAATTGTTTGACATTTTAATTACAATGCATCTTGGTTTGTTGCTTTTTGGATAGACCTGTGCAGGACTCTGTGTTTCCTGGACTTGGTTGTCTGTTACTGATCCCAGGGTAGGGAAGTTTTTAGCTATTTTGTCTTCAGATGTGTTCTCTGACCCTTTATCTTTCTCTTCTTCTCCTGGAAGCTCTATAATGTGAGTGTATGATTGCTGGTGTCAGAGTCTCTTAAACTGCCCTCATTTCTTTTCATCCTTTTTTCTGTTCCTCGTCAGTGATTTCTGCTACTCTTTCATGTCAGTCTGGGCTGGTCCACAGACTGTTAGGCCTGTGGGATTCCTGTGACTGCTGTCCACTCATGTTGCAAAAGGCTGGTCACAAGGCTAGGGCAGGCCTACTGGTTGGCAGAGCCAGGGCCTAGCTGGTGCTATTGTATGTATGTATATTCACTTGTGTCCAACTCTTTGCAATCCCATAGACTGTAGCCCGCCAGGCTCCTCCATCCATGGAATTTTCTAGGCAAGAATACTGAAGTGGGTTGCCATTTCCTTCTGCAGGGAAACTTCCTGATCCAGGGATCAAACCTGTGTCTCTCTCTCTCTTTTTTTAAATTTTTATTTTTACTTTATTTTGCTTTACAATACTGTATTGGTTTTG
>SJYC01020362.1:0-15733 GCA_006408675.1 Madoqua kirkii | reverse complement strand
GGATTCTCCAGGCAAGAACACTGCAGTGTGTTGCCATTTCCTTCTCCAGTGCATGAAAGTGAAAAGTGAAAGTGAGGTTGCTCAGTCGTGTCTGACTCTTTATGACCCCATGGACTGGAGCCTACCAAGCTCCTCCATCCATGGGCTTTTCCAGGCAAGAGCACTGGAGTGGGATGTCTAGTGTGGATTAACTCCCTCAGCTTTTGTTTATTTGAGAAAGTGATTATTTGTCCTTTATTTTTGAAAAATTGTCTTGTCAAATAGAGTATTCTTGGTTGATAGCTTTTTTCTTTCCACGTTTTGAGTATATCATCCCATTGCTTTCTGGCCTGCAATGTTTTTGCTTAGAAATTGGTTGTTAGTATTATGATGGTTCTACTATATCTGACATATCACTTGTCTTGCTGCTATCAAAATTCTCTCCTTGTCTCTGATTTTGACAATTTGAATATAATGTATCTCAGTGTGAGTTTCTTCTGTTCATCCTAGTTAGAATGTATTGGTCTTCTAGAATCTGTGTCAGTTTTTCACTCAGATGTAGAACATTTTCGCCATTATTTCTTCAAATAAGCTTTCTCTCTCTCTCTTCCAATAATGTGTATATGTATCCCCTTGTTGATGTCCTGTAAGTCCCTTGTATTTTCTTCACTCTTTTAAATATTTTTTTTCCTTTTTTTCTTCTGAGTAATATCAAATGACCCACCTTTGAGCAAAAATTTTATGTGACTTATTGTATTCTTCAACTTGACAGATTTCAGCTGTTTTTAAGAAGTGTATTCTGTTTCTTGATATTCTCATTTGTTCATGCATCATTTCCTTGAGTTTGTGGAACATCTATGTCACTTCTTTTTTTGGCCTCACTGTGAGGCATGTGAGATCTTAGTTCCCAGACCAGGGATCAAACCAGTGACCTTGCATTGGAAGCACACCATCTTAACTACTGAATCACTAGCAAAGTCCCTGCATCACTTTCTGATAAAAACTTTGTTTAGAAAAATATTACTCCATTCCTTTAGGATCAGTTTCTGGGATTTATTTTGTACATTGTTTGAGCCATTTTTCCGCTTCTTTGTGTGTCTCATGACTTTATGTTTAGATTCATTAACTTGAAAAAATAGTTAACTCTTCCAGATTTTATGGACCAGCTTTATATAGAGCAAAAACATTTAGCAAGCATCTTGGCTGGAGATTCTGGGGCCCTCTGAAACCTGTTTCTTTTGGTGGCCGCAACTACTGTGGGCTTGTGTGTAGAATTTCATGACTAAGAAAGCTTGCCAAGCTCATTCTCAGCTAGTCCTCTCTTGCTCTCTTTGTTATCTGTTTGGACACTGAAAGTTCTGTGGTTCAACAGAAGCAAGCTCTTCCACCTTCCCTTTCTCAGTGGCATCCAAAATCTGTAGGCTCCCCTTCAATGCCTTGAATCAGGTTAGACAGTTACCAGTCCTTTGAGTTGCCTTCCAAAAAACCAGGACACTGGATGAAACTCCACTCCTCTCACCCCATTACAGGATGAGCCTCAAGTTGTACACCTTCTTTAGACTGTGTCAGGCCACGCCGGTCACAGCAAACCACGTCTCTCACCCTCTATTCTCAGTCATTCCAGACATCCCGACTGTGCCAGTTCTGTCAGCACTCCAAGTGACCAGGACAGAAGCAGCCCTCTGCAGCCTCAGTGCATGCTTCCGCCCTCTTTTCCTGCATTAATCACAACCTGGGGCATTCTTTAGCCTCAGCATTGAGGTTCTGGGGGAGAGGTGTTGATGCAGGTGAAGTGATAGTGCGCTTCTTAATCAGTTTTATTGTATCTGCTTTCCGCTTCGAAGTGGCCTATGGTATTGTGACTTCTTAAAAGCTTCTGGAAGTCTCATAAAGAAATTTTAATCCACATATTATTGCTAAACCGGTGTTTCTGTGGGGGAAGGAAGGCTGGGACTTTCTCTTACACCATCATTCTGATGTCACTCCTTACTGTATTTTGATTCAAGTAATCTTTAATCACATCTATATATGTGACTATTGTATCTCTTTTTCTTTTTTTTTAATACTTTATTCTGTTTTACAGTACTGTATTGGTTTTGCCATACATTGACATGAATCAGCCACAGGTGTACACGATCTCCCCATGCTGAAGCCCCCTCCCACCTTCCTCTCCCCCCCCCCTCCATCTCCCTGGATCTCTCTTTTTCTATCATGAATTTTTTAAAGTTGATTTATTTATTTGACTGTGTCAGGCCCTAGTTGTGGCACGTGGAATCTTCCCTGTGTCATGTGAAATCTTTTGTTGAAGCACAAGGGCTGCCCCAGGGCCTTTAGGATTTTAGCTGCCCAACGAGGGATCGAACCTGGATCCCTTGCATTACAAAGCAGATTCTTAACCACTGGACCACAAGAGAAGTACCAGAATTTTCTTTGATTGTTTGATTGCATCAATTTTATTTTATAAAACTCCTACCAAAAAAGAAAAATTTTCCTCTAGTATAATTTCTTCATTGGAAATATAATAAATGATGTGAATGATGAAAAATTTAAATTGATCAAAGTTTAATATTCTGTTGATGAGTAAACAGAAGACTAGCCCAAAGGTCCACATAATGCATCCTTACTTAAATTAATTAATTTTTATGGTTATTGGAAATGAAGTTCATTTAATTCCTAAGGAAGGAAATTTTTTTTAACATTGAAATGACATATAAAGAAACTCCATTTACCAATTAACCTTTTCTGGGTTCACTTACCTGGGATTTATATTTGATATAAAAATTATATTTTATATTTACTTTGGACAAAAAATTCAGTTCATAATAATTGTTCACTCATGTTAGTTTTTCTTCTCATACGGCATGGATTCTTCCTGCTTTTATATATTTACTTTTTCACATACACGAAGTCTACAATCTCTCTCTCTTTAGCTTCCTCTTTGCTGATTCTACACATGACTCTTTCAACTATTCATTATATAAAAAACATTTCAAGGCCCCTAACTGTTCTCATCTTCCTATGTCAGTGTTTATGATACTCAGCATGGATAATGTTAGTGATTAAATGATACGAAAATGGTCTCTTCTGTGTTTTCATCATTCACCCTTCAAATTAACAGATACCTTAGGTAAAAAAGATATAAGAAAAGGCAATGAATATGAATTGAATTTATTTTAAATTTTTTGGCTGTGCCATATGGTGTGTGAGATCTTAGTTCCCTGACAAAGAATCCCACCTGCAGCCCCTGAAGTGGAAGCATGGAGTCTTAACCACTGGAGGGGCAGGGAAATCCCTCGACTGATTAAAAAAACCCACATTATTTAAACACCATTTGCAGCAACATGGATGGACATAGAGATTATCATACTAAATGAAGTAAGTCTGAACGACAAAGACAAATATCATATGATATCAGTTGTATGTGGAATCTGAAATGTGGCACAAATGAGTATATCTGTGAAAAAGACTCACAGACTCACAGACATAAAGAATAGACTTGTAGTTTCCAGCAGTGGGGGAGGGAAGGATTGGAAGTTTGGATTAGCAGAAGTAAACTATTATCAATATAATGGATAAACAACAGGGTACTACTGTCTTGAATAGGAAACTATATTAAATATCCTGTGATAAACCATAATGGAAAAAATTTGAAAAACAATATATATATATGTATGTATATATAACTGATACACTTTTCTGTACAGTAGAAATAAACAATGTAAATAAACTACACATCAATACAATTTAAAGATAGATAAATAGACAACCTTCTTTAAATAGGTTAACATGGTCTTTCAGATTAAAGTAAAAGTGATGTGTCAATTTTTGCATTTTGAATATTTTGCTGTTAAGGGATTTTGTACAAGAAATATTGATATAAAGTTTCTAACAGTCTACCTGTTGTTTCAAAGGTAAACTGTTTCGTGTGTATGTTTTTGTGATGTGTTTAAATGTTTATTATTCTTCAGGGTTGCCCTGTGACCCCACTTTCATCCTGGGCTGTGCTCCCTGCAATGTGATCTGCTCCATTATTTTCCAGAACCGTTTTGATTATAAAGATCAGAGTTTTCTAAATCTAATGAAAGTGATAAATGAAAATATCAACATTTTGGGCTCTCCGTGGATACAGGTGAGGCCAAAGGCCTTTCTTCTGGAGGAATCATTTATTCTCTTTTTTCCATGAGGTCCAGATTTCTATACACCAAACTGTGGGGTGAAAGTGTGAAGAGCACAGCCCTGCCCAGAGCTTAGCATCACGGAGTGCTCATCTGGGGCTGCTGGCTGAGCCCTTTAATGTTAGACAGGAAAAAACATACCCACAATTCAGTCCTGTTGACACTGTTCAGTAGTTTTTCTACCAATTTTCAAAGCCCAGTTTCCATAAGCTACTTTGGTAATATCCCCCAAAGCATGCTCACACCAACAGAAGGACTTCCAGGCCCTGCTGGAAAGGCTTCCATTAGTCACAAGTCTTGTCATTCAGTCTCCACCTAGTTACTACTTCACCACCTTAGTTGGCAGAAATACTTGCATTTAGGAAGGAGGAGAGTATCTCCTTTGAGTGAAAGAGTGCTGCCAGGAAACACTGACTAGGTTAGGACTGTTTGATGCTTCAGTTGGCATCCTAACCGACAAGGTAATTGCTTTGGAGATGACAAAAAATGGGAGGTTTTGTTTTTTTGTTTTTTTTTTTTGGTGTAGGACCACAAACCAACATTACAGGTGTACCCTATACTGAGCTGACATCTTCTGCCTTCTGCCTAAAATACAGTGGTGTGACCTTACAGAGATCACTTCAGTGCTTTGGTGCTTAGTTACTTTAGCCATAAAATGTTGAGTTTCATGGTGTCTTTAGGACCATTTCTGGAGAAGGAAATGGCAACCCACTCCAGTCCTCTTGCCTGGAAAATCCCATGGATGGAGGAGCCTGGTGGGCTACAGTCCATGGGGTCACAAAGAGTCAGACATGACTGAGCGACTTCACTTTCACTTTCTTCACTTAGGACCCTTTCAGTTCTATTAATAAAATGCTTATTTTATGTTTGAGTCTATGAGATAGAGGTAGAAACATCAGGGACCAGCTCTGTGCTCTGTATCAGGCTGTGCAAACTCTCTTAACCTCTGTTGTCATCTACAAAATGTGAGTCATTGTCCTTTGTGCAAACCCTTATTTCATGGTTGCAGAGAAGAACTGATGTAAAAACCAGGGAGAATTGATGTAAAGATGTTTTCATACTGGAAACATGATATGTAGCTATAGGAAATGATTATTATTTTTGATCCCTGACCAGAATTTTCTTCTTGAAATACTTCTATCAGCATAGAAAATTATGTATTTGTATAATAAAAATATTCCTCAACATTTAGAAACCATATTTATTTTAATATTTATACTACAGTTTCCAACCAGGACTTGGCATGTAAGTTTTAACTATTTATTTAATAAAACATAGTTTTCTCTTCTAGGTCCTCAATATTTTCCCTGTGCTCCTTGACTTTTTCCCATGGAGTTATAGTTATAAAAAATTTCTTACAAATATTGCTTATGTAAAAAATTATGTTTTGGAGAAAACAAGGGAACACCAAGCATCCCTGGATATTAACAATCCTCGAGACTTTATTGATTGCTTCCTGATCAAGATGGAGCAGGTAATAGGTTAAAGACAGCTCAATTATTTGATTGCTTGTGCGTTTTATAGATTATTGAATCTTCTGTATTTACCAGGGATGTTTCAGTAGTCTGGCAAGCAATGCTTACAAGCATTTTTAGTACTTGTGTGCATGAATCTATGCTAACCATTAAGAAGATATAATATTTAGTCATTAAATAAGTGAAATACCTTGATTTTGCTCTTTGGGTGCTGATAATCTCCCCAAGGAAAAACAGAATGATGTCATAGGTGAATTGGAAACTGATAACAACTAGTTAAAAGTAACAAAATATCATGGTATAATATGAGATGAACATGATCATAGCACACGGTGTAAAGGGAATAAAGAAGAATAACTAGATCTAACTGGGCTTCCTGCTTGGCTGGTAGTTGCAAATAGATCAACATATTTGCATCGAAGGACAAGGGAGGGAATATGAGATGGATGGATGATGTATGTATGATGCTGTTTACATAGGCATGTGATGGCAAACAGTAGGTGTGTGGACAGAAGAAGACTTAACTGAGTGTAAAGTAAATGGATTAGCAAAGATATGGAGTTATATGATTGTGAGCATGAACCCTGCACCATGTGTTGGAGAGACCATTTTTCCCACATGAATTATCTTGGCAACCTTGTCAGAAATCAACCGACTCATAATTTGAGCATTTGTGCAACCTGGCATCTGTTTTAGTAATCTAAATGTCAATTTTTACATCAGTGACACATCATCTCGACATCTTAATTACTAGTTTTGTAATTAGTTTTGAAGTTGAGTAGTGTGAGACCTCTAATTTTTTATCATTTTATAAGATTGTTTTGGTTTTTCTGTGCCGCTTAAATTTAAGATAAATTTGTCAATTTATGCAAAGAAATCAGTGGTGATTTTTATAGAGATTGTGTGAAATATGTAGATCAATTTATGGAGTAATATTACTTGAAAAATTAAGGTGAAATTCACATCAATTCAGTTGAGTCACTTAGGCATGTCTAATTCTTTGTGTCCCCGTGGACTGTAGCACGCCAGGCTTCCCTGTCCATCACCTACTCCCAGAGCCTACTCAAACTCATGTCCATTGAGTCAGTGATTCAACCATCTCATCCTCTGTCATCCCCTTCTCCTTCTGCCTTCAATTTTTCCCAGCATCAGGCTCTTTTCCAATGAGTCACTTTTTCCAATCACGTGGCCAAAATATTGGAGCTTCAGCTTCAGCATCAGTCCTTCCAATGAATATTCAGGACTGATTTCCTTTAGGATGTACTGGTTGGATCTCCTTTCAGTCCAAGGGACTCTCAAGAGTCTTCTCCAACACACAGTTCAAAAGCATCAATTCTTTGGCACTCAGTTTTCTTTATGGTCCAACTCTCACATGACTCCTGGAAAAACCATAGCTTTGACTAGATGGACATTTGCTGGCAAAGGAATGTCTCTGCTTTTTAATATGCTGCCTAGGTTGGTCATAGCTTTTCTTCCAAGGAGCAAGCGTCTTTTAATTTCATGGCGGTAGTCACCATCTGCTATGATTTTTGAACCCAAGGAAATAAAGTTTCTCACTGTTTCTGCTGTTTCCCCATCTATTTGCCAGAAAGTGATGGGACCAGATGCCATGATGTTTTTTTTTTTTTTTTGAGTGTTGAGTTTTAAGCCAACTTTTTCACTCCCCTATTTCACTTTCATCATGAGACTCCTTAGTTCCTCTTCCTTTTCTGCCATAAGGGTGGTGTTATCTGTGTATCTGAGGTTATTGGTATTTCTGCTGGCAGTCTTGATTCCAGCTTGTGCTTCATCCAGCCTGGCATTACATGTGATGTACTCTGCATATAAGTTAAATAAGCAGGGTGACAATATACAGCATTGACATACTCCTTTCCCAATTTGGAACCAGTCTGTTGTTCCATGTCTGGTTCTAACTGTTGCTTCTTGACCCGTATACTGATTTCTCAGGAGGCACGTCAGGTGATCTGGTATTCCCAGCTCTTGAAGAATTTTCCACAGTTTGCTGTGATCCACACAGTCAAAAGATTTGGTGTAGTCAATAAAGCAGAAGTAGAGGTTTTTCTGGAATTCTCTTGCTTTTCTGTGATCCAACGGATTTTGGCAATTTGCTCTCTAGTTCCTCTGCCTTTTCTAAATCCACTTGAACATCTGGAAGATCTTGCTTCAGGTACTGGTGAAGCCTAGCTTGGAGAATTTTGATCATTACTCATTACTTTGCTAATGTGTAAGATGAGTGCAAATGTGTGGTAGTTTGAACATTCTTTGGCATTGCCTTTCTTCGGGATTGGAATGAAAACTGACATTTTCCAGTCCTGTGGCCACTGCTGAGTTTCCCAAATTTGCTGGCATATTGAGTGCAGCATTGTCAAAGCATCATCTTTTAAAACATGAAATAGATCAACTGGAATTCCACCACCTCCACTAGCTTTGTTTGTAGTGATGCTTTCTAAGGCTTGTCTCACTTTGGACTCCATGATGTCTGGCTCGAGGTGGTGATCACACCATCATGGTTGTCTGGGTCATTAAGATCTTTTCTGTATAGTTCTTCTGTGTATTCTTGCCACCCTTTCTTAATGTCTTCTGCATGCCATACAATTAATAGTGTACATTTTGGTTGTATTTAGTGCAGGCACAATGTTGTGTGATCACTAGTTCTTGTTTCAAAACTTTCTCATCACTGTACAGACTTATATGGTGTCTATTAAATGATTGCTGTCCATTCTCTCCACCCCATCATGTGTCAACTTAAGCTTTGTTTGTAGTGATGCTTTCTAAGGCTTGTCTCACTTTGGACTCATGATGTCTGGCTCGAGGTGGTGATCACACCATCATGGTTGTCTGGGTCATTAAGATCTTTTCTGTATAGTTCTTCTGTGTATTCTTGCCACCCTTTCTTAATGTCTTCTGCATGCCATACAATTAATAGTGTACATTTTGGTTGTATTTAGTGCAGGCACAATGTTGTGTGATCACTAGTTCTTGTTTCAAAACTTTCTCATCACTGTACAGAAGTATATGGTGTCTATTAAATGATTGCTGTCCATTCTCTCCACCCCATCATGTGTCAACTTAATCTGCCTTATGTCTCTATGATTTGCCTTTTATGGATTCATTGTATAAAAAGACTCATAACATCGCCCCTTTTGTTTCTGGCTTCTTTCACCCAATATAAAGTTTTGGAGTATTTTCTAAGTTGTAATATGTATGAGCACTTTTTTTTTCATTTATGGCTGAATAATATTCAATTGTATGTGTGTACTATAAGTTTTTATGCATCCATGTAATGGTCAACATTTGTGTTGTTTTCCTTTGGGTGTTCTGAAAGATACTGCTACTAATATTTGTGCACAAATTTCTTCATGGGCACATTTACCTCTTTGTTTGATATTTTCCTTGGAGTGGAATTGAGAAGACATATGATATTAATAATTTTATGTCTAACATTTGAGGAATAGCCAGACTTTCCAACAGTGACTGCAGCATTTATATTCCCTCCAGCAGTGTATAGAGTTCCTATTTTCCCACATAATTGCCAATACTTACTTTCTAATTTTTAACACCATTAAAGCTTGCTCAGGTAAGGTGAAATTATATATGGTTGTGACTATATTTTGTGTTTCCTTAATGAACAGTGACATTGAATATATTTTCTTGTTTTGAGAAATATCATCTAAGCCCTTTGCCTTTTAAAAACTGGGTTCCTTGTCATCGTTGTTGAGCTGTTTTCCCAACATATTGGTTGTCATTTCACATCTTTCATTGTGCTTTTGATACATAAACATTTTAATTTTATTGAAATATGATATATATTAGACAGATACATATGTACACACATATGTTACTATGGTGTCAAATTTAAGGATCAGTTGCTATTTCTGAGTTTCTAAGGCTATATTACAATGTTTTCTTCTAAGTGTTTTATAGATTTAACTCTTGTAAAATATTTTCTGGATTTTTTAGAATTTATTTTTAATTAGAGGATAATTGCTTTACAATATTGTGCTAGTTTCTGCCATGCATAAACATAAATCAGTCATAGATATATATATATCTCCTCCCCCTTGAACTTCCCACCTCCCGCCCCATCCCACCCCTCCAGGTTGTCTGAGAGCACTGGCCAGTGTGTTAATTTGATACATGTACATATTATAGTGATTACCACACTAAGCGAAGTTGCTCAGTCGTGTCTGACTCTTTGTGACCCATGGACTGTAGCCCACCACATTCCTGCACCCATGGGATTTTCCAGGCAAGAACACTGGAGTGGGTTGCCATTTCCTTCTCTAGGGGATCTTCCCAACCCAGGGACTGAACCTGGGTCTCCCGCATTGTAGGCAGACGCTTTACCGTCTGAGCCACCAGGGTTAACACACTAGCATTGGGTTAAGTCCTCTGTCTACTCACATAATTACTATTTCCTTTTTTTATGGTGAGGACATTTAACACTTTACTCTGTTAGTAACTTTCAAGTGTATAATACAGTATTATTAGCTATAATCACCATAATGTACATTAGATCACCTCAAACGTATTCATCTCACACTTGGAGATTTTTATCCTTTGACCAATTATCTCCCTATTTCTCCTGGCACCCCCACCCCAACTCCTGATAGTTGCTATTTTGCTCTCTTTCTGTGAGTTTCTTTGCATTAGGCATTAAATATATATGTGTGCGTATCATATTTAAATTTTTCATCTATTTTAAGTTAAATTTTTTACATGGAGTGAGACAGGGTCCACTCAACGTCACTGTTCATTAAGGAAACAAACACAATCACAGGGTCATGTTCTGTGTTTTTCCTGTACCATTTCACTGTCAGTGTGACTATCTCATAGTAACAAAATAGTTGTAATTCTTCCCTTCCATCCCTTGTAGCATGCTGTCATTCCTTCCACCTGTATATAAGCATATATATATTTATATATGATGTTTTCATAAGCATTACTCCACCTAATACATTGTTGTTGTTATGAACTTTTAGCTGTTAAATCAGTTATGAATGAGGAAAAGAAAACTTTTTTATGTTTATGCATTCTTTTCTTTGTAATTCTTTATTTCTTCATGTAGGTGTGGTTTTGATTGATATGATTTTCCATCTCCCGAAAGAATTTCTTTTAGCACTTCTAGTACTTTCCAGTACTCTTGCCTGGAAAATCCCATGGATGGAGGAGCCTGGAAGGCTGCAGTCCATGGGGTCGCTGAGGGTCAGACACAGCTAAGCGACTTCACTTTCACTTTTCACTTTCATGCATTGGAGAAGGAAATGGCAACCCACTCCAGTGTTCTTGCCTGGAGAATCCCAGGGACGGCGGAGCCTGGTGGGCTGCCTTCTATAGGGTCGCACAAAGTCGGACACGACTGAAGCGACTTAGCAGCAACAGCAAGGTAGTCATGCTGGTAACAGATTACTTCTTTCTTTTTTTTTTTTTGGTCTGATCAGTTCATTTCTTTTTCTGTGGAAACATCATTTTGCAGGGTACACAGTCTTGGTTTGTGGTTTCTTTTTCTCAACACTTTAAATGTTTCACTCCACTCTCTTCTTACTTGCAAGGTATGTGAGGTAAAGTCGGAATAATTCTCATTCTTTTTCCTCTTAAGCAAGGCACTTTTTACTTTTGGCTTTTTAAGAATTTTAAACTTATCTTTGACTTTTTGTAGTTTGAAAATGTATGCCTAGAGTAGGATTTGTTTTAGTTTTTTGGCAATATTTTAATCAGTGTTCTTTGAGTTTCTTAGATCTGTAGTTTGGTGTATGATACTGATTTGGGGGAAATTCTGATTCATTATTGTCTCAAATATTTTTTCCATTTCTTTTTCTCTTACTTTTCCTTCTGGCATTCCTAATATGAGGATGTTACACATTTTGAACTTGTCCCATAGTCCTTATATTTGGTTTTTCCTTTTTCTGTCTCTCTTTTTAAAGTCTCTTTCTCTTTGTCTTAGAGGTTTCTACTGTGGTATCCTCAAGTTCATAGATTATTTCTTCACTGTGTCTAGTGTAATACTAAGCCTGTCTCCTACTATTATGATAGAACTTTTCATTTATCCTTTCAGTTATTTCAGTGTTTGCTTCATTTATTTTGTGGCTCCGTTGTTTGGTGCACATAGGTGATGCTGTTATTGTTGTTGCTTAGCAGCTATGTCCTGTCCAACTCTTGTGACTATAGGCTGTACCCTGTTATGCTTCTTTGTTCATGGGATATCCCAAGTGAGAACACTGGAGTTGGTTGCCATCTTCTTCTACATGGGATCTTCTCAACCCAGGGATTGAACCTACAGGCAGATTCTTTACTGCTGAGCCACTGGAGAAGCCCACATATAGATGTATAATGTTATAGCTTCTTGAAGAATTCACCTTTGTTGATCCAGTAAAAAAAAACACTCCATTCTCATTTGTTCCATTTAATGTCTTTTTGATTAAAATCTAACATTCCTGCTGTATTTGGTTACTCACTGCTTGCAAAATCTTTTTCTCTCTTTTTCATTCAACATATCTGTATCTTTCAGTCTTAAGTGGGTTTCTTATAGACAATATGCAGTTTTTAATGGAAAAGAATTGACATAAATATATTAATTATAGATGTACAACATGGTGATTCAATATATGTATATATTTCAAGATGATTAGCATAATAAATGTAGTTACCATTCATTCACAATGGTTATAGGTTTTCTTTCTTGTAATGAGAACTTTTAGGATTTACTTTCTGAGATACAATACAGTATAAACTATAGTCATGCTGTGTAGTAGTTACCCATGACTTATTTATTTTATAACTAGAATTTTGTACCTTTTGAGTTCCTTTATTCATCTTGACCACTCCCCATCTCTGGCAGCCAATGTGTTCTCTATATTTATGAGATCAGATTTTTAAAATATTTCACATGTTTGATCATATGGTAGTTATCTTTGTATCTGATATGTTTCATTTACTGTGATAACTTCAAGGGCCATCCTTCATGATATCACAAGTGTTAGGATTTTCTTCTTTTGCATTCCTGAATTATATTCTATACATGTATGGATATATTATGGATATATAATAGCTTATATATATATATACATATACATATATACACACACACACAGTTTAAAATTTTGTTCTTTACATATATGTCTTAAATTGTGAGTTTTAGTCAAAGTGACTAATCACTTTAATTAATTTTGAAGAATTAGTTTAATATTAATGACTTTATTTCTGTTCTGCTGTTTTTTGCTCTAATGCATTTTATGATTGCTGTTTCTCAATTTTTCCATTATAGTCATATTTTTTGTTTGATCAATTTTGCAGGCACTGTTTTAATGCCCTTTTCAAATTTTTTGTGTTATTTTTAAATTGATTTCTTAGTACTCATAATGGGGATTACTGTTAACATCCTAAATATATAGCAGTCCAGTATAAATTGCTGCCACAGTAGCTTCAAATTGCATATGTTAACTCTGTTGTCCTAACCAATGTCATCTCCCTTTATTTTGTTGATGTTATAAATTTCATCTTTATATCTTTTCTGCCTAGAACAGGTATTTCTGATGATTTTTATTCAATTTTCTGTTAAATAATATAGAAAAGAAGAGTTTTTATACTATGATATAATAATACTAGCTTTAGTATTTACCTACATTATTATTTTTAACAAAAATATTTATTTGTCATTCTGGGTTTGAATTATCATGTAATACATTTTTGTTTCAAACTGAAAGGTAATTCCCTTTAGCATTTCTTGTAGGGCCGGTCTTTTAAAAAGGAACCCCTTAGGTTTTATTTTGGAGATGTCTTCTATCACCTATTTTGTGGAGAGATAGTTGTGCCAGATATAGAATTTTTGGTTGACAGTTTTTACACTGAGGACTTAATATCTTTCCATTGATTTATGGTTCCCACAGTTTCTGGAGAAAAAATGATATATTATGCTATTGTGGGTCCTTTGTACATGATGAGTCACTTCTCTTCTGATGCTTCAAACATTCTCTAGTTTTGGCTTTAGACAGTTTGATTAAAATACACCTCCTTGCTCTTGGTATTTTTGGCTTCAATATTCTTGGAGTTTGTTTAGATTCTTTATTTATGCATTCATGTATTTCACCAAATTTTGGAAGTTTTCAGCCATTCTTTTTTCAAATATTTATTTTTTATTTCTTCTCTCTTTCCCGGGGCTCCCATTAAGTGGATGTTGGTTTACTTGTTTGAGTTCCAATTGTGTCTCAGGCTCTGTTCATTTTTCTTTCTTCCTTTTCCTTCCTGATATTCACAGGAAATTTCTGTTCTCCTAGTTTCATGTTTGATGTTTTATTTTTGGGCTTCCTCCAGTCTACTGTTGAAAAATTCTGGTAATTTGTTGTTGTTGTTGTTAATTTCAGGTATTACACTTTTCAGCTCTAAAGTTTCTCTTTGGTTCCTTTTTATAATACTTTTCTCATTATTCCCCACTTGTTTATATATTTTCCTGATTTGCTTTAGTTCTTGTATGTGGCTTTCTTCAGCTCTTTGAGCTGGTTTAAGACATGAATTTAAAGTTTTTATCGAGTAAATCCAATATGTCTGTGGTTCATCAGGAATGATTTGTGTCAATTTGTTCTTTACCTGTTAATGGGTCATGTTTACCTGCTTTTGGTGTGCTTTCTAAGTTTTAAAAAATCAAATCATTCCTAGGAGAAACATAATCATCAGTCAGAATATACATTTGAAAACCTGACAATCACTGCATCTGATTTGTTTGGAGCTGGGACAGAGACAACGAGCACCACACTGAGATACGGACTCCTCCTCCTGCTGAAGCACCCGGAGGTCACAGGTATGATAACATGGTGGGCAGGGTGATTTCAGGGAAGATACTGGAAAGAGACTAGGAGTGCTTTCCACCTTGTTTCTCTTATGGTGGTAATTTAGTCTCTAAGTCGTGTCCAACTCTTGAGACCCTTGAGACTACAGCCTGCTGGGCTCCTCTGTCCATGGAATTTCCCAGACTAGAATACTGGAGTGGTTTAGCCACTTCCTTCTCCAGGGGATCTTCCTGAACCAGGGATCTAGCCCAGGTCTCCTGCATTGCAGGCAATCCCTTGGATTACAGGCAGATTCTTTAGGACTAAGCCACCAGGGAAGCCCTTAAATCTCTGTTTGAGCACCTTAATGTTTTTCAGATTTAGTGAAGGGAAAGTAATGGGACATCTTTACATAATATATCACGGTGACGGGAGTGAAGACACTGTGAAAGGTAGGGAAATCAACACAGTAGCATCTGGATTTCATGGGAGGCCATGTGTAGCAGGCATGGCCAGCATGAGTTGGCCTGTAGTTGCATAATGGCTTTCTTATGGAAAGATCACTCTGGAGTTTCCTTATTCTGAAAATGCAGTGTTCTAAAGCCAGGGCACAGAAAATGAAAATTCTGCTTATTGAAACATAAATGGAAATTCTGGAAATTTTGTGAGATTGCCTGATGAAATTTTCAGTGTTATGAGTGCTTAAAAAAGTTATATTGACAGGGAATTGGTTTAAGATGTGCATATAAAGGAATTTTATTAGTCAAGAAGTTTATTTCCAGGAAAATATTTCTTACCAAAATAAGAATTTGGTAGTGGCAGGGGCTGGGGTCAATAATTTTATCCTTTGCAAATGACTTTTTGTTAGAAATTAACCTTTAAAGAGTTAACAGTTGTGAACAGCAGTTTAGAAATACATATGATCTTCTGTCATGTTAGGGTTTTAGTAAAATGACCATAGCCTGTTAACAGGCCAGGGTTCGCTTTTTAAAACTGGAGAGGCAGCTAACACATCTTCAACAAATTTTTGAAACACAGAGCATATTGAGAGGTGACAGTGAAGTCAGACAGAGAATGAAGTCATGGCCTACATGTCAGAAGAGAAAGTTTTATAATGAAGAGAATCATTTGTGTCCTTACCATCCTGTAAGTTTCAGTATTTAGAAGTATCAAGAATCAAAGAGGATAGAGGGAGAAATAGGCAGATAAAGGTAGCTGTCCCAGTCATGACCCTTTCAGTTCAGTTCAGTTTAGTCGCTCAGTCGTGTCTGACTTTTTGCGTCCCCATGAACTGCAGCACACCAGGCCTCCCTGTCCATCACCAACTCCCGGAGTCTACCCA
>SJYC01020361.1:0-25736 GCA_006408675.1 Madoqua kirkii | reverse complement strand
TTAAAAATGGTAGAAGATATGAATAGACATTTTAAAGAAAGACATGCTGATGGCTACCAGGCACATGAAAAGATGTTTGACATTGCTAATCATCAGTTCAGTTCAATTCAGTTCAGTGCAGTCACTCGATCGTGTCTGACTCTTTGTGACCTCATGAATCACAGCACGCCAGGCCTCCCTGTCCATCACCAACTCCCGGAGTCTACCCAAACCCATGTCCATTGGGTTGGTGATGACACCCAACCATCTCATCCTCTGTTTTCCCCGTCTCCTCCTGCCCCCAATCCCTCCCAGCATCAGGGTCTTTTCCAATGAGTCAACTCTTCCCATGAGGTGGCCAAAGTATTGGAGTTTCAGCTTCAGCATCAGTCCTTCCAATGAACACCCAGGACTGATCTCTTTTAGAATGGACTGGTTGGATCTCCTTGCAGTCCAAGGGACTCTCAAGAGTCTTCTCCAACATCACAGTTCAAAAGCATCAATTCTTCAGCACTCAGCTTTCTTCACAGTCCAACTCTCACATCCATATAAGACCACTGGAAAAACCATAGCTTTAACTAGATGGACCTTTGTTGACAAAGTAATGTCTCTGCTTTTGAATATGCTATCTAGGTTGGTCATAACTTTCCTTCCAAGGAGTAAGCGTCTTTTAATTTCATGGCTGCAATCACTATCTGCAGTTATTTTGGAGGCCCCCCCCACCAAAATAGTCTGACACTCTTTCTACTGTTTCCCCAGCTATTTGCCATGAAGTGATGGGACCAGATGCCATGATCTTCATTTTCTGAATGTTGAGCTTTAAGCCAACTTTTTCACTCTCTTCTTTCACTTTCATCAAGAGGCTCAGCCTTGATGTACTCCTTTTCCTATTTGGAACCAGTCTGTTGTTCCATGTCCAGTTCTAATTGTTGCTTCGTGACCTGCTTATCATCAGAAAAATGCAAATTGGAATGACAATGAGAAATCACCTCACACCTGTAAAAATGGCTATCATCAAAAAGACTACAAATAACAAATGTTGGAGAGGGGAAGAGAAAAGAGAACCCTTGTACACTCTTGGTGGGAACACAAAGTGGTGCAGGCATTATGGAAAACAGTAAGGAGTGGGCTTAAAAACTAATAATAGAACTACTATATGATCCAGCAATTCTGCCCCTGGGTATATAGCCAAGGAAAATGAAAACAGTAATTCAAAGAGATACATGTAGCCCAGTGTTCATAGAAGCACTACTTATAAGTCAAGTCATAGAAGCAACCCAAGATCCATTAACAGACAGAAAAAGAAGATGTAGTATAAACATACAATGGAATGTTACTCAGGCATAAAAAGAATGAAATTCTGCCAATTGCGAAAGGTGAATGTTCCTAAAGAATAGTATGCTTATTGAAATAAGTTAGAGAAAGAAAAATACTGTATAATAGCACTTATATGTGAAATCTAAAAAAATTATACAAATTTAGACTTGAGATTTCAAGGTAAAAGTCACGTACATTTACTTATATAGTTGCTTTACATGTCTTTGGTTGTTTAAGAGGTTTAAACTTTATTATTGTTAACTATGAATTCCCAGAATGGAGATCTGGTTGAAATCATGAAGTGTTTATTTGGGATTTGTTTGGACTGCTGCTCAGGACACACAGATCCAAAAAATGCTTAAACTGTATTCTTCCAGACTACAAAATGTGGAACTTTATAAAGGCAAAAATGGAAAATTGTTTCAAGAATTAGGATTGGATATTTTGAAATAAATGTTAAGGGAAAGTAACCTTTAAAAATTGTACAAAAATTAAGAATTTTAAAGAGTAAGTATTTTGAGACTAGAAAAATAATCTTGGATTACCTGTCACACCCAGTGGAATCACAACAGTCCCTGAAGGAGGAGGTCAAGGGGATCAAAGAGCTTTGAAGATGCTGTGCTGCTGACCTTGACAAAGCAGGAAGCGGTCATGAGCTAAGGAATGCAGGTAGCTTCTAGAAACTGGAAAGGATAAGGAAACGGATTCTCCTGAGAGCCTCCAGGAGGAATGCAGCCCTGTCAACAGCTTAATTTTCAGACTTGTGACCTCTAGAATTGTAATATAATCAATTAGTGTTATTTTAAGCCAGAAAAAAATATGAGGGTTGGAGATAGCAAGATGTAAAGATTCTTGTTAAGTGAGGATTGGTTGTGTTTGAAATGATTGAATAGTTGTGAAGCAGGCAGTTTTGAAACTACAAACTTGCAGTTAACAGCTATATCAGTTAACAGTCTATATCATTTTGAAAATGGCTAGTGGAGTACTTGAATTTGACACAGTTCAGAATTGAAATAATGTCAACAGCTTAATTTTCAGACTTGTGACCTCTAGAATTGTAATATAATCAATTAGTGTTATTTTAAGCCAGAAAAAAATATGAGGGTTGGAGATAGCAAGATGTAAAGATTCTTGTTAAGTGAGGATTGGTTGTGTTTGAAATGATTGAATAGTTGTGAAGCAGGCAGTTTTGAAACTACAAACTTGCAGTTAACAGCTATATCAGTTAACAGTCTATATCATTTTGAAAATGGCTAGTGGAGTACTTGAATTTGACACAGTTCAGAATTGAAATAATCAGTGATGCAGGAACATGTCTGAAATCACATCCACAATGACTGCCCACAGTTACTCCATTTTGATTTCCTTAAATACATCATCATTTTGAAGGCAAAAGAAGAGGGCAGAAGAGGGTGAGATGTTTAGATAGCATTACTGACTTAATGGACATGAACTTGAGCAAACTTCTAGAGATAATGGAGGACAGGGAGTCCTGGTGTGCTATAGTCCATGGAGTTGAAAAAAAGTCAGACATGACTTAGCAACTGAACAACCACAACTGTAACGTTGAGTTTCTGTGGTAGCTCAGTGGTAAAGAATCCACCTGTCACTGTAGGAGAGCGGGTTCGATCCCTGGGTCAGGAAGATCCCTTGGAGAAGGAAATGGCAACCCACTTTAGTATTCTTGCCTGGAGAATCCCATGGACACAGAAGTCTGGCAGGCTACAGTCCATGGGGTTCCAAGAGTTGGACATGACTTAGTGACTAAACCACTACCACTAGTAGCTTGCAAACAGTAAGTAAATTAAGCTCAACTAAAAAATAATAAATATGTCTATGGGCAAACTGTTAACATAACTCACATTACTTCTATAAACTTTGATATTTCTCTTGCTTTTTAACTCTGTCACTGTCATAAATAGAGAAGCAATGTGCTTTTTGAGTAGAGGAACACTTAGCTTTTTGTATGACAGAATGAAAATAATAAAGTGTCTAAAGCATGAGTGTTGCTTCCCTTCTTTGTTTCACAGCAATTTTCTGTGATTTGGGGCTGAAGGTAATTGGTAAATGAAATGGTTGGTGATAAAAAATTTCCTTGTGAAGGATGTGCACTGTATAAGCTGTGTGTTTTGTTCAGACAGCCGTGAAAATAGAACTTTCCTGAATAATCACATTGTGCTTGGCATTAAGGAAATAGCTCTGCATGCACCAGTGAAAGAAGTCATTAGTTAGAGTCCAGCTGGCAGCAGCAGCATTGATTGGGATTCTGGAGGAAGCTGCCATCTGTACCTTGTAGATGGTGCAGGTTGCAAAATGTTGCTCTTCTATGGGATGCAGCATTCCTGGCACTGCCTCTATGATGCTTCCTTTCTTTCTGTGTTAGTGATACAAGTAGGTCTCAAACTAGTCTGGGTATTAGAATTATTTGAACTTATTTTTTAAAATATAGAATTGTAGTATATTCAGTATTTTGTAATGGCCTATAGTGAAACAGAATTTGAAAAATAATATATGTCATATATATATAATTGAATCAATTTGCAGTACTCTTGAGACTAGTTATTATAGTTTTACAACATAGTATTATAAATCAACCATACTTCAAAATATAATTATAGTATTCATTATGCCTGCATGCGTGCTAGGTCAGTTTAGGCATGCTCAACTCTTTGCAACCTTGTGGACTAGGGAATCAGAATTCTCATGGAAAGAGTTCTATATGTAACTCTGAAGCAGTCAGCTGGTTGTTGGTTTAAAGGTGGACTTTGATGATTGATATATTGCTCAAGAATCAAAAGTTGAACAAGAAGAGTTTCAAATATGAATCCTCTGTCTAGTAGCCATTGGGATTGGAAATTAATTGCTATTCCTTGACCTCAGTTTCCTTATTTATAAGTAGGGCAAATAAATCTGCTGAAGGTGCTGATATGAGGATTAATTGTAATCTCTGTACCAGTTACTTGGGCCTTTGCCTGGTATTGCAGTTCATTCATTAGTGGAAGCTGTAGCAATCACCATCATATTTATGTATTAAATTCAGGAACATTTTATGCTGTATGTGGCAGAATCAAAGCATAATTGTAGGATGATAATACATTTTGCATCAGGCACAATGTAATATCACATATAGACTTCTTTTGCTATTACATGCATCTCCATTCCCAGCTCTCAAAAGTCTGTGGCCCTGTGTTCACTGTGTATTTTGGCATGAAGCCCACGGTGGTCTTGATAGACACGAAGCCCTGCAGGAAGCACTGATTGATCTGGGAGAGGAGCTTTCTGGAAGATACAGTCCCCCAGTGAGTGAGAAAACTAGAAAAGGACATGGTAGGTGTGTACGTGCACATGCTCTGCATTGGCAATAGGGGTGAAACTGAAAGTTGCTCGATCGTGTCCGACTCTTTGTGACCCTATGGACTGCAGAGTTCATGGAATTCTTCAGGCCAGAATATCGGAGTGGGTAGCCTTTCCCTTCTCCGGGGGGTCTTGCCAACCCAGGGATTGAACCCTGGTCTCCTGCATGGCAGATGGATTCTTTACCAACTGAGCTATCAGGGAAGCCCCAGGCAATAGGGGTTGGGAGGATGGAAAGGAGGGATTTGAGGAGCATTCTATCAGAGCTGGATCCACCAGAAAGGCTGCCAACCTGTCAGCTCACTCCTCTTTCCCTGCTAGTTTCTGTTTCTTCTCCTGGTGTAGGAATCATTTTCAGCAATGGGAAGAATTGCAAAGAGATCCAGTACTTCTCCCTCATGATCCTGCAGAATTTGGGGATGGGGAAGAGGAACATTGAGAACTGTGTTCAAGAGGTAGTGTGGAAGTGTGCTGCTTTGTGGAGGAGCTGAGTAAAACCAATGGTGGGTGATGCTGTATTCTGTAACTGTGACCTTAACACACTGCTCTCTTCTCCAGTGACACCCTTGGAAACATCTCAGGAGTGGCCACATCTTTCCTATGGATCATGACTGCAGCCCTTCTTTGGAAGGGAGGGGTGTGATGAAGAGGAAGCCAAGGGAGCTTTTGTGTAGCCATTCTGATCGTCGTATGTCAACCATGGGTGCACACAATGTGGGTTTAAAGGTCATTTAATTATACTTTCTCCTGAACTTTGTTTTCACATCACGAATGACAAAGAATAGTTTCAAATCATTTCCTGGAAAACTCAGAGAACAATATTTTTCATTGCATAAATATAGGTTGTCTATTTCAGAGCCTTTCAACAGGGAATACTTGTTAACTTGACAGGGTGGGAATGACCTCCACCTACCCTTATGGAGCATGAAACAGATGTCATTGGCATTAACTTGGTTGAACTATATTTATATGTTCAGCCTCACAGAAATGGCTGAGAGTATGTGCAGGGCCCAAAGCTATACTTCTAACTGATAGAATTGTTCTGGTCACACTTGCTAGAAAATATAAGCATTTCTTATTGAAAGATTGCTACTGCAAACTGTGTGTTAGGCCAGGATTCATGACCTCCAGAGGAGAATTTTGACCCGGGGTCAGACAAGGCTTGACTACTTGGAGCTTTTGCATAGCAGACTTTTAGAGATAGGGAAAGTATAATAGAGATAGGGAAAGCTTCTGACATAGACATCAGAAGGGGACAAAAAGAATGCCCCCCTTGCAAGTTTTTAGCAAAGTGTTTTATGCGGGAGGAGAAGGAGACAACAGAGGATGAGATGGTTGGATGGCATCACTGACTCAATGGACATGAGTTTGAGTGAACTCTGGGAGTTGGTGACAGACAGGGAGGCCTGGCATGCTGCAGTCCATGGGGTTGCAAAGAGTTGGACATGACTGAGTGACTGAACTGAACTGAACTGACTTTATGCAGGTTAGAAAGATATTAATCAGATAAGACAGACACCTCAAGGCTGAGGGAGTTTCACCAAGCCCCTCTTCTACAGTATGCATTTTTGACATAGGATGACACAACATTGAGTCATCCCTCAGCCATAAAACAATTGACTAGGAATACTAGCTTGTTGAGCCATTATCAGCCCAAGGTTTGAGAAAAAAAAAGAATTTAGTCTTAGGCAGAACCATTTTGAAGAAAGGCAGATTCCAAAACACAGTTTCTCTAACATAGCTTAAGAAAATCATTTCATAAGAAAAAAGCATCAGTTAGCTCAAGGCAGAACCAGGTGTGCCAACACAGAATTAAAAGAAGCCTTTTTAAATTTTGTGTCAGTCAGTCAGTCAGTTCAGTCGCTCAGTCGTGTCTGACTCTTTGCGACCCCATGAACTGCAGCACGCCAGGCCTCCCAGTCCAATTCCTGGAGTTTACTCAGACTCACCTCCATTGGGTTGGTGATGCCATCCAACCATCTCATCTTCCATTGTCCCCTTCTATTCCTGCCTTCAATCTTTCCCAGCGTCAGGATCTTTTCAAATGACTCAGTTCTTCGCATCAGGCAGCCAAAGTGTTGAGTTTCAGCATCAGTCCTTTCCATGAACATTCAGGACTGATTTCCTTTAGGATGCACTGGTTGGATCTCCTTGCAATCCAAGGGACCCTCAAGAGTCTTCTCCAACACCACAGTTCAAGAGCATCAGTTTTTCAGTGCTCAGCTTTCTTCATAGTCTAACTCTCACATCCATACATGACTATTGGAAAAACCATAACTTTGACTAGGTGGACTTTTGTTGACAAAGTAATGTCTCTGCTTTTTAATTGGAGCAGTCTGCTCAGAATAGAGAGCAAAGTGGATATAACTGCATGGTCTGTTTATATCAGAGAGGCACAGGTTGAATTAGCAGGAACTGTTATAAAAGCTTTAGGTTTCAGCTCACAGTCGTCTGAGTGAGAAGAGGAGGCACCAATGGATCTGGCTGTGGTCCTGGTACTCTGTCTCTCCTGCCTGCTTCTCCTCTCACTCTGGAAACAGAGCCCTGGGAAAGGGAAGCTCCCCCCAGGCCCCACTCCTCTCCCCATTCTTGGAAACATCCTACAATTAGATGTTAAAAACATCAGCAAATCCTTAAACAGTGTAAGTAGATTTTCTGCTTCTCCAGTGTCTTGCACACAGTAAATTAAGCCCGATTATAAGACTAATAGGGCTTCCCTGGTGGCTCAGTGATAAAGAATCTGCCTGCCAAGTAGGAGATCCAGGTTTGATCCCTGGATTGGGAAGATCCCCCGGAGAAAGAAACAACAACCCACTCCAGTATTCTTGCTGGGAAATCCTACATTTCACTAGAGGCACACTGTCAAAATAGGTCAGTGTGAAGCAAATTACTTCCTGTGAATCTGACACTTTTCTTGCCTTTCATCTATGTCATTGTTGTAAGTAGAGGAAAACAATATGTTTTGTGTGTGTTTAGCTCTTTGTATGGTAGAATCAGAGTAATAAAGTATTAAAAGTTGAGAATGTTGCTTCCCTTCTTTGTTACACAGGCATTCGCTGCGATTTGGGGCTGAAGATAAAAAGTGAAATGTTTTGTGATTTGAGATTTTCTTCCAGAAGTCAAGCCAGGTGTTTTGTTCAGATGATCAGGAAAACAGAACTTTCCTGAAAAAGGCCATTGTGCCTGATATAAGGAGTTGACCTGGGATCAGGAAGGCATGAGTGATTGAAAGAAAGAAGTCATCCATCAGGATTTTGCAGGCAGGTGCCATCTATACCTTGTGAATGATACAAGATGAAATATGTTGTTCTTCCATGAGATGCTATATGTCCAGGCACTGCCTCTATGATGTTGTCTCTCTATATTAGTAATACCAGTGGATCTCAAACAGGGCTGGAAATTATCTGAATTTATATTTTAAAAATTACAGATTTCTAGTATTCATCACAGGGCTACAGAATCAGAATGCTAGTGACTGCTGTCATTAGCTGATTCTGATGCGGTCACTTGAGTGTTGGTCCAAAGGTGGGCCTTAATTATTGCTATGTTTCTCATCAAGGATCAGAATGTGAATAAGAAGAGTTTCAGATTTGAATCCTGTGTGTATAGTAGCCCTGAGACACTGGACATGAAATAGAATTCCCTGACCTCAATTTCCTTGTTTATAAGTGGGGCAAATGAACCTGTTGAAATGCTGATATGAGGATTAATCATAATCTGTGTACCAGTTACTTAGGCTGTGGCCCAGCATCTCAGGTCATCCATCAGTGGGAAGTGTAACAATCTCTACCATATTTATGTATTAAATTCAGAAATATTTTAGGCTATATGGCAGAATAAAAACATAATAGTTGGATAATACATTCTACATCAGGCACAATATATTCTCAAATATTGAGTTCTTTGCTATTACATGCATCTCCATTCTCAGCTCTCAGAGGTCTACAGCCCTGTGTTCACTGTGTACTTTGGCATGAAGCCCATGGTGGTCTTACCTGGATATGAAGCAGTGAAAGAAGCTCTGATTGATGTGGGAGAGGAATTTTCTGAAAGAGGCAGTTTCCCAGTGCTGGAAGAGCTACTAAGGTTGATGGTAGGTGTGTATTGGCACATGTTCAGCATTGGTAACGGGTAGGAGTGATCCATCTGTGAGCCTCCAAGTGTCGACTCACTCCTCCTTCCCTAGAACTTCCCTTCTAGTTTCTGCTTCCCCTCCTGGTAGGAATCATTTTCAGCATTGAAAGGAGACCCGGCGCTTCACCCTTACAACCCTGCGGAATTTCCGGACGGGGAAGAGGAGCATGAGGACCGCGTTCAAGAGGAAGCGCGCTGCCTGGTGGAGGAGCTTCAAAAAACCAACGGTGGGTGATTCTGTGCTCTGCTACTCTGACCTCAGCAGTTTTCTCTCTCTCTCCGGTGATGCCCTTTGCAGCATTTCGGGGCAGCCACACCTTTCCTATGGGTGGTGGTTGTCAGTCTTCAGATGAAGGGGGTGGGGGAGAGGGTGTGAGGCACAGCCAGCCAGGGGGGCTTTTGTGTGTCTGTGATTGTCATGTGTGTCATATGATTGTCCCATGATGGTGCACACAGTGTGGATATAAGTGTGTCTTAATAATACTCTGTCCTGAGGTTTGTGTTCAATTCAGAAATCACAAAGGATAGTTTTAAGTCATTTCCTAAAAGAGTTAGAGAACAATATCTTTTCTATAGCAACTGGACAGGATGGGAATGATCCTTATGGATCATGAAACCGTGATATTTGTTTTCACTTAATTGGACAGTTTTTATATGTACAGCCTCACAGACATGTCTGAGAGTCGCTTCAGGGCCCAGGCCTATCATTCTGGCAAATAGTAATGACATCTAGGGATTTATTTTTCTGGGCTCCAAAATCACTGCAGATGGTGACTGCAGCCATGAAATTAAAAGACGCTTACTCCTTGGAAGAAAAGTTATGAACAACCCAGATAGCATATTCAAAAGCACAGACAGTACTTTGCTGACTAAGGTCTGTCTAGTCAAGGCTATGGTCTTTCCTGTGGTCATGTATGGATGTGAGAGTTGGACTGTGAAGAAGGCTGAGCGCCGAAGAATTGATGTTTTTGAACTGTAGTGTTAGAGAAGACTCTTGAGAGTCCCTTGGACTGCAAGGAGATCCAACCAGTCCATTCTGAAGGAGATCAGCCCTGGGTTTTCTTTGGAAGGAATGATGCCAAAGCTGAAACTTCAGTACTTTGGCTACCTCATGCGAAGAGCTGACTCACTGGAAAAGAGTCTGATGCTGGGAAGGATTGGGGGCAGGAGGAGAAGGGGATGACCGAGGATGAGATGGCTGGATGGCATCACAGACTCGATGGATGAGTCTGAGTGAACTCCGGAAGTTGGTGATGGACAGGGAGGCCTGGCGTGCTGCGATTCATGTGGTCGAAAAGAGTCGGACATGACTGAGAGACTGAACTAACTAACTAACTAGGGGTTTCAATCATTTAGGTATATCTTACTGCAGTTCTCAATTATGACTTCTCTGTAAATGCAGCACTTTAAAAAATAACTTCACTGTATGTTTACCTTTGGCAGTGAGCTTTTTCCATTGTAATTTTCCTGTTTCTAGCTGTGGCCTTTCCATTTTACTTGGAAAAGTCTCTACTATTTCTTGTAAAGCTGGTTTGATGGTGCTGAAATTGTTTAGTCTTTGCTTATCTGTGAAATTTTTGAGTCTTTATAAATCTGGTAGAGAATTCTTGGATGTGGGTTCTTTCTTTTCATCACATTAAAAAAAAATTGAGTGTATCATGCCACTTTCTCCTAGCCTGCAGAATTTCTGTTGAAAGGTCAGCTGATAGTGTAATGAGATTGGTGTAAGGTACAAGTACTAATACCAGTCTTTGGAGAGGACAGAATTGATGATTTTACGAAGAGATTATGGGACTTGTCTCAGTAACCACAAATTTGATACAAGAGTTACAAGAGTTAGTACTTCAAGTCCACTGTTTTATTTTATTTTTTTAACCAAAGGACATGCTGAGAGAAGACTTTTCTTTTTAACATTGGAGTCTAAGGTAGTCATTAATCAAACTGGTTTCTCCTCTTATTTCTAAGTACATGAGAAACAATGTACTAGAAATCAAAATGGAATGGCCCATCTCACACATCCACTATATTTGGAAATAACCATTATATTGTCATACATCTATTCCCAAGTATATACTTGGGATGACCATTCCCTTCTGCGTGACCCTTCCAGTGTAGAAACAAAAATATTGGGTTTTGTTGCTCAGTTGCTAAGACATGCCTGACTCTGCAATCCCATGGACTATAGCATGCCAAGCTCCTGTGTCTTCCACTGTCTTCCAATTTTCTTGAATTCATGCCCATCAAGTTGGTATTGCTGTCTAACCATCTCATCCACTGCCACCCATTGGGAAGCTGATTCTGTTATATGTTTCTATGAATTAGATGAGTGATTAGTTTTATCCAAGGCTGGAGCTACTGAGCTAACTGGAGAGAATGGTCTAAGACAGGAGTTGGTAAACTTCTTCTGTATTATTCCAGAGTGTGAGTATTTCAGAATTTGAAGCCTTAAAGTATCTGATGCTTTTTGTATGCTTTTGTACACTTCTGTTATTATAGCTTGAAAGCAGTCAAGGATATATTAAAGAAACAAAAAGGGCTATATATGTCTTTATGGAAGCAGAAACTTAGATTGCATAGATTCCCATGTGTCACAAAATATTATTCTTCCTTGATTATTTTCCATTTAAAATGCTTAGTCATTGTCTGTACAAAGGCTATATTTGTACATGGGTTGATATTTGTTAGTATGTAAGACTGTCTAAAAGAATGTTTTGCAATGCAAAACATCAATCAATGTGAGATTGATTTGTGGGATATTTTTTCTTTTTAGTTTATATAAAGAATTTTTTCCAGCATAGAATCTGAAAGATTTACCCTTATCTATTTCTAAAATTTCAAAATTTAGTGTTTACAAAACATCAAGCAATGTGAGATTGATTTGTGGGATATTTTTTCTTTTTAGTTTATATAAAGAACTTTTTCCAGCATAGAATCTGAAAGATTTACCCTTATCTATTTCTAAAACTTCAAAATTTAGTGTTTACATTTAGACGATGATCCATGCAGGTAATTTTTACTTATGATGCTGAGTTATGTTTATGCTCCCTTGTTTCTCTATGAAATATGTAATTATTTGAGCAACATTTGATGAAAATACTAGATTTTGTATCTTTTGTTGGCATCTTAAAGGAAAATTTTATGTATTTCTTATATAAATATATACAAGAGAATAATAAAGGGTTGTAGATATTTTATATGATAACATTAGGGAATAGAAGATTTCCCCAAGTTTGAATTAATTATTTTTTTAAACATAAAACATTAAAAACATGTTCATATGTATGTTATATGTGAATTTGTATATTTACTTGCTTTTGCAGTGTTGAGAAATAATCAATAAACAATCTGTAAGAGGAACAGAAAAGAGTTTTATTTGAGCCAAACGGAGGACAATAGCCCAGAAGACAACCTCTCAGATAACTCTGAGGAACTGCTCTGGAGAGGTATGGTTTATCCACACAGTTGTGTACCTTGTCAGAACAAAGAACAACAGGAAGCCAGAGATACATTCTTACAAGGTTTTAAAAAAACATTATCAACATATGCACAGCGAGTTGGTATGGCCTTGGCACCTGAGAGAGGAGTCTTCTTGTTGTAAGAGTTTCAACATTGGTGTCCCAGAAAGGAGGCATTTAATCTTTATTTTTAACATGGACATTCTTTATTTCTGTTCAATTCACATTTTCTTTAATAATTAATTAGTGTGTATGTTTGATAGGCCACAGACAGTTTTATTTAACATAAAATTCAAGTTAAATCATGTAAGCTAAAATGACTTCCCCATACCTTAATGTGTAAAAATTTTCCACAAATATTCATTTATCAGTTTATCCATCCACTCATTCACACTTTCCTACTTCAGTATGTATAGTTCAAAACAGTGATTTTTGTATACAGAGGAATAATAGCAATTATACTTAAGAGTTACCATTGATAGAATAGTATTATCTAATTGACAGCCTATATTGAAAATTTCCCAGTTTTCACGGAATAAGCTTTGTAGTTTTTTTTTTTTTTTGTTTTTTGGTTTTTTTTTTTTTTTTTTTTTTTTTTTTTTGGTAAATCAATGGCCAGCCCAGAAACAAGCCTATGGTTTGGTTATATTTTCCCTGTTCTTCATTTCTCTCCCGTTATCAGTTCTCTTTGTCCTATTTGTTTTCTTTTAGTACCTTTAACTTTGTAGAGTTCAGTTTAGTAATCATGTAAGATATTCCTCAGGTTGGTTTTATGTGATTACTTTCTGGACATAGATACAAATTACAACTTTAAGTATATGGTGCTTTATGTTTCCCACTGAAATTCATTGGGGAGGTACAGGCACATATGTCAGTTATCCCATTATTAGTTATGCAGTGTTGTTCACATGCTAAAGTAGTATCTGCCAGATTACTCCATGACAGGGGTCCTTTTTTGCACATTTAATTAATAAAAAATTGCATGGTACTGTGTGGTTTTATATCATGCTTCACAGTTGTTTAACCAATAGCTATAGCATTAATAGATAAAACTTGCTTAAATTAATGATCCTATGTTGAATTGTTGTGACATGATTATTCTAATTTTACCATCATTCCTGTGTTTCAAATCTGGGATTAATCTGTAATAAAGTCTAACACTGCATTTTTAAATAAAGACAAACAACCTGCTTGGCAATGGTAAACAATAATATTTGTTATTGTATTTACTTTATTATCATTGAATAGGTTATTTTATATTAGATCAAATGCCTATTTACAAAAGCCATACAAATAGATAATTTGAGACATTTCAAACATAGTAGAGACATAATCCACATATGAAAGGAGTGAAAATTGAAATGATAAAATAAGCTAATGGGGTCAGACACCAGTGTCCAAATGTGGTAATAAGCAGATTAGATTCATAAATTCTAGGACCCATGTACTGAGTATTTCAGATGCCTTTGAAGTCCACTTTAGCAGCATCACTGCCATTAGTCTTAAACTTATCCTTGTTTATTACTTGTTCTGTCTGAAAATGCCACTGCCCTTCTTCCAACCCCAAATTAGTCATCTATTGATTCTAATGGGGCTAAGTGATTTTCAGCAGTTCATCTAGCTCTGTGACTTCTTCATAGGTTAGTTTATCTTCGTCTGTTCTTTCCAGGGCACAGATATATTAACATCACTGACTTCTGTGCTGCATGATGGCAAAGAATCTCCCAACCCAGAGGTATTTGACTCTGGCCACTTTCTTTATGAGAATGGCAACTTTAGGAAGAGCAACTATTTCATGGCTTTCTCAGCAGGTCAGTTCAGTTCAGTCGCTCAGTCGTGTCCGACTCTTTGTGACCCCATGAATCGCAGCACACCAGGCCTCCCTGTTCATCACCAACTCCCGGAGTTCACTCAGACTCACGCCCATCGAGTCTGTGATGCCATCCAGCCATCTCATCCTCGGTCATCCCCTTCTCCTCCTGCTCCCAATCCCTCCCAGCATCAGAGTCTTTTCCAATGAGTCAACTCTTCGCATGAGGTGGCCAAAGTACTGAAGTTTCAGCTTTAGCATCATTCCTTCCAAAGAAATCCCAGGGTTGATCTCCTTCAGAATGGACTGGTTGGATCTCCTTGCAGTCCAAGGGACTCTCAAGAGTCTTCTCTAACACCACAGTTCAAAAGCATCAATTCTTCGGTGCTCAGCCTTCTTTGCAGTCCAACTCTCACATCCATACATGACTACTGGAAAAACCATAGCCTTGACTAGACGGACCTTAATCGGCAAAGTACTGTCTCTGCTTTTGAATATGCTATCTAGGTTGGTCAAAACTTTTCTTCCAAGGAGTAAGCATCTTTTAATTTCATGGCTGCAGTCACCATCTGCAGTGATTTTGGAGCCCCCCACACTGTTTCCACTGTTTCCCCATCTATTTCCCATGAAGTGATGGGACCAGATGCCATGATCTTCAAGCATCTGAATGCAGAATTCCAAAGAACAGCAAGAAGAGATGAGAAAGACTTCTTCAGCGATCAATGCAAAGAAATAGAGGAAAACAAGAGACTGGGAAAGACCAGAGATCTCTTCAAGAAAATTAGAGATACCAAAGGAACATTTCATGCAAAGATGGGCTCGATAAAGGACAAAAATGGTATGGACCTAACAGAAGCAGAAGATATTAAGAAGAGGTGGCAATAATACACAGAAGAACTGTACAAAAAATTATCTTCACAATCTGGATAATCACGATGGTGTGGTCACTTATCTAGAGCCAGACATCCTGGAATGTGAAGTCAAGTGGGCTTTAGAAAGCATCACTAGGAACAAAGCTAGTGGAGGTGATGGCATTCCAGTTGAGCTATTTGAAATCCTGAAAGATAATGCTGTCGAAGTGCTGCACTCAATATGCCAACAAATTTGGAAAACTCAGCAGTGGCTGCAGGACTGGAAAAGATCAGTTTTCATTCCAATCCCAAAGAAAGGCAATGCCAAAGAATGCTCAAACTACCGCACAATTGCACTCATCTCAGCAGGTAACATAAATTAATTTTCTTCATTGCTTTAGGGATTCCTTGGTGGCTCCGAGGATAAAGTGTCTACCTGCAATTTGGGAGACCTGGGTTTGATCCCTGGGTTGGGAAGATCCCCTGGAGAAGAAAATGGCAACCCACTACAGTACTCTTGCCTAGAAAATTCCATGGATTGAGGAGCCTGGTGGGCTACAGTCCATGGGGTCACCAAGAGTCGGACACGACTGAGCGATTTCACTTCAGTTCACTTCAGAGGACAAGGTGCCTTTGGGTGTCCTTTGGAATTTCCATAGTACCCACTCTGGACCTGGTCAAAATGCTTTTTGTCCGTGTTGAGGTACAGCAATCCCAGTGCGCCTACACCTTCACTTCCCATGATACATCCTCATCATTGGGCTAGATTACTGGAGCTTTGGAGCAGTGACCCAGTTCTTTCAAATTCAGAAATATAAACTACATTCTGAAAATATAAGAGAAGTGCATCTTAGACTAAAGAAACTCTGTGTTATAAAACTTTAAATCTTCAAGGTTAATGTAGATTTGATATACTTACAGCAGAGAACAGAGGCTTTGAAGAATGAAAAGAAAGATATTGGACCATCACACTAGGAACAAAAATACAACCAATGTATGAATATTTCTAGAAAAAGTTGATGGAAACTTGAAAATGTCAAATTGGAGTTATAATATACTTAATAAAGTATGTGATATAGTGCTGATACTCAGTAAATATCTGCTGAAAGATACCTGTTAAGATTAGGTGTTAGATGGATAGCATGTATCTAACCTTTGTCCACCTATCTCTCTAGCGATCTGCCTTCCATCCATCCATTCAAACATTCATCAAAGAGTTACTGCATGGTCTCTTTCTGACAGCCAGAAACAGGGTATTCAAGGACTATGTACTCTTTATGTTTCTTATTTTCAGGAAAACAGATTTGTGTGGGAGAGGGACTGGCCTGCCTGGAGCTGTTTTTATTCCTGACCACAATTTTGCAAAAATTTACCTTGAAATTTGTGGTTGACCCAAAGGACATTGACACTACACCAGCTGTTACTGGGATAGCTACTATGCCGCCTTCTTATCAGCTTTGCTTCATTCCTGTGTGAAGAATGTTAGACTATCCAGCTTCCTCAGTGATGTTGTCTTCAACTCCCTCTCTTTGGGGGCATCATTCACCAGTGTCCTGTTAATATTTTCAAGAATATATTCTCTGACCTCTTCCCATTTGCTGCCCAGTTTCACCACAGAAACATACCTGCTATTCTTCATATCCTGTAACATTTGTGTTGGTCATCACATATCCTAATATGTATCTAATATTAACTAGTACTATGTACGTAGTATCATGTAGTCAGTGCAAAGTAGGGCAAGATGATTAGTGTATGCCAATGAGACCTATTTCTCCAGTGTGTATTTCTAATAAAGAATTTGACAAGCTGCTTCTCAGGTTTTCCTTCTTTTGTGCATATTGCAAGTAAGAAAGAAAAAAAAAAGGCAAAGATGTCATGCTGTTTCTTATAATGATATGCACAGAGAAGGACAGAGGGAATGAGACCAGAAAATCTCCCTTGGATGCATGTTGTCTACAGTTATTTGAGGTTTGGTTTTAAAAGTGAGAGATATTGTTTTCAAGAGCAGCTTCATATGTAGGGACTATTAAGATCAGTGATAGTGAGAATTCAGTTTAAAATAAGACATAATGAACCACAATTGACAATCAAAACGGAAATCATTGAAATTGTGTACAAGAAAGTACCTTAACCAGTCTCCCCCCAAAAAGAGAGAGGACACAAATATCACAAGTTGTTATTTAAAGAAGGGCCATCTCTTTGATGTCATGGATATTGAAAGCATAATAAAGGAAGTGTGATGTCCACCAACTTGATAAATTAATTGAAAATGCTAAATTCCTTAAGTAGGCAATCTGCTGAAACTCACCCAAGAGGGTATATCATTAGTAACCTGTCATATTAGGAAACTCTGAACTTTACTTCCTCAGTGGCCACATTGATTCAGAGCAGCACATGGATCAATTCTCTTTGTAAAACAAAATCCAGAACCTAGTTGAAAGATTTCTCTAACTTAGTAGATGTGAATCTAGTTACACCAAAGCCAGAAAGAACAGCAGAAATACACTCTAGCCATAACTATCAACCTCTTCAGTTCAGTTCAGTTGCTCAGTTGTGTCTGACTCTTTGCAACCCCATGAACTGCAGCATGCCAGGCCTCCTTGTCCATCACCAACTCCCGGAGTTTACCCAAACTCATGTCCATTGAGTCGATGATGACATCCAACTACCTCATCCTCTATTGTCACCTTCTCCTCTTGTCCTCAATCTTTCCCAGCATCAGAGTCTTTCTTATGAACCTCTGCAAAGTGCCATATAATTGAGCATGAACCCCTACCCCCGTCCTCAGCTCCCAGATTCTCTCTGAGGAGCAGGGAGTTGGCATTCACATCTAGCCTTCCATTCACAATTTTGGGAGCAGTTTCATAAGGAACTGGCTTCTGTGTTGCTTATTTTAGAACACTGACTGGACTCAACATACTCTTGATAATGGGCAATGAACAGAAAAGAAGAAGTAGGCTGGAGTAGCCAGCAAATTTTAGAGACCTTCACAATCTTTGAATGAACTTATTGGTGAGGTTCTTCTGCATGAGACTAGTCAATGAAGACAATGAATGTGACTGTCTAAAGTCCAGAAATCAATGCAGAGTCAAGGAAAATGAAATAACAGGAATGACATGATTTAAGTGAAAGATAATTCAAAACAATAGTCATAAACATCATTACTGCATTCATGAGAACAATAAAGAAATGAAGCAGAAATTTCAGGAAAAAAATAGACAATGTAAAGGCACCAAACAGGACATCATTAGAGGGTTAAGAACAGACTAGATCAGGCAGAAGAAATGGTCAGTTAACTCAGATATATGTCACTGGAAATTATTGAATCAGGAGAATGAGAAGAAAGAAGAGGAAAAAGAAAGCCTGAAAGATGTATGGAACATTGTGAAATGACCAATATATTAAGAGTAGAAGTCCTATAAGGGGGAAAGAGAAAGGGAAAGGACTAGAAAGCTTATTCAAAGTAACAATGGCAGAAAACTTCCTACATTTGAAAAGGAAGTGGATGGAAATATACTAGACTTATAAAAGAACCTGAAATAAAAAGAAATCCACACTGAGACAATATAATCAAATTGTCAAAGGTAAATTATGAAAGAATTTTGAAAGCAGCAAGAGAAGTGATTTGTCACAGACAAGGGCGCCCTTTCAGTACTACCAGAAGATTGCAGAACCCTTCCAGAAGAGAATGAGGAAATAGATTCCAAGAAATGAAAGAAAAAAACCCCCACCAACCAAGAACCTATACTCATCAATACTGTCTTTGAACCGGGGGGATGGGTGGGGAAGGGAGGTGGGAGGGGGCTTTAGCATGGGGAGATTGTGTACACCTGTGGCTGATTCATGTCAATGTATGGCAGAACCAATACAGTACTGTAAAATAGAATAAAGCATTAAGCAAAAAATTAAAAAAAGAAAGAACTTAAAAAAAAAAAATGAGAGCTAAAACTTTCTCCCCAAAACAAAGCTGAGAACATTCCCTACCACTCAAACTGCTTTACAAGAAATGCTAGGGGGCGTTATTCAATCTGCAGTGAAAGCGCCATAAACAACAACATGACAGTATAAGAAGGAAAAGGACGTCTTGTGAAGGCCAAATATATAGAAAAATACAGAACAGTGTATTGCTGTGAGGTGGTGGTGTTATTTGCAAGTGATATCATTTAACATATAGAAACTCCCAGACTCAAAATACTCTCAGAGCTAATCAATGAATTCAGTAAAGTTGCAGGATATAAAATCAACAAAAGAAATAGTTGCATCTCTTTACACTAACAGTGAAATGTATGACAAAGAAATAGGGAAAATTATGTCATTCACAATAGCATAAAAAATAATAACATACATAGGAATAAATTTAATGGTGGAAGTGAAAGATCTGTACAGTCAGAAGTAAAAGACTTGGTTAGGAGAAAGTGAAGAAGATACAAACAGATATCTTTGTTCATAGATCAGAAACATTAAAATTGTTAAAATATCCATAACTATCTGAAGCTGTCTCATTGCAGTCCCTATCAAAATTCCAGTTACATTTTCTACAGAAATAGGGAAGCCGTGCTAAAATTTGTATGCAAGCAAAAACAGCCTACATGAAGTATGGGTTTGAGCAAGCCTTGGGAGTTGGTGGTGGGTGAGGAAGCCCAGTGTGCTGCAGTCCATGAGATCGCAAAGAATCAGACATGACTGAGTGACTGAACTAACTAAGAAGAGCCAAAGCAATCCTGAGAAAGAAGAACAAAGCCAGGGGCATTCTACTGCCTGATCTCAAACTATACTATGAAGCTATTGGACCAGCAGAAAATATTGTTAAAATGTTCATACCACCCAAAGCTATCACTGATTTAATGCAATCCCTATCAAAATACCATGCCTCCCTGGTGGTTCAGATGGTAGAGTGTCTGCCTGCAATGCAGGACACATGGTGGGTTCGATCCCTGGGTTGGGAAGATCCTCTGGAGAAGGAAATGGCAACCCACTCCAGTACTCTTGCCAGAAAATTCCATGGATGGAGGAGCCTGGTAGGCTATAGTCCATGGGGTTGCAAAGAGTTGGACACAACTGAGTGACTTCACTTATCAAAATGCCCTTGACATTTTTCACAAAACTGTAACAATCCTAAGCTTCATGCAGAACTATGAAAGACCATAAATTGCCAAAGCAGTCTTGAGATTATTCTCAATAAAGCCAGAGGTATCACCCTCCCAGACTTCAAACCATACTACAAGGCTACACTAATCAAAATAGCATGGTACTGGTGTAAGTACAGACAGAGCAATGGAACAGAATAGAGAGCTCAGAAATAAACTCAAGCACACGTGGTCAGTTAATCTATGACAAAGGAGGCAGGAGTTTACAAAAGTGAAAAGAAGGTCTTTTCAATAAATGGTGCTGGGAAAACATGGTGCTATATGTAAGAAATGAAATTAGAACATTTACTCACACCATAAACAAAAGGAACCTCAAATGGATGAAAGACCTAAATGTAAAATCAGAAACCATGAAACTCCTAGAAGAAAACATAGAACACTCTTTGACATAAATTGTAGCAATAATTTCTTTTGGGTTGGTCTCAAGGCAAAAGAAATAAAAGCAAAAATAAGCAAATAGAACTTAATTAAAATTAAAAACTTTGCACAGCAGAGGAAGTCAACAAAAAGACAACCTTTAGAATAAGAGAAAATATCAGAGAGTGTTTTACCTATGTTCTCCTCTAGGAGTTTTATAGTTTCTGGTCTTACGTTTAGATCCTTAATCCATTTTGAGTTTATTTTTGTGTGTGGTGTTAGAAAGTGGTCTAGTTTCATTCTTTTACAAATGGTTGACCAGTTTTCCCAGCACCACTTGTTAAAGAGATTGTCTTTACTCTATTGTTTATTCTTGCCTCCTTTGTCAAAGATAAGGTGTCCATAGGTGTGTGGATTTATCTCTGGGCTTTACATGGCAACAACCTAGATGTCCCTCAGCAGATGAATGGATAAGAAAGCTGTGGTACATATACACAATGGAGTATTACTCAGCCCTTAGAAAGAATACATTTGAATCAGTTCTAATGAGATGGATGAAACTGGAGCAGATTAGACAGAGTGAAGTAAGCCAGAAAGAAAAACATCAATACAGTATACTGACACATATATATGGAATTTAGAAAGATGGTAATGATGACCCTGTATGTGAGACAACAAAAGAGACACAGATGTATAGAATGGAGTTTTGGACTCTGAGGGAGAGGGAGAGGGTGGGATGATCTGGGAGAATGGCATTGAAACACGTATACTATCATGTAAGAAATGAAGCGCCAGTCTGTGTTCGATACGGGATACAGGATGCTTGGGGCTGGTGCATGGGGATGATCCAGAGAGATGACATGGGGTGTGAGGTGGGAGGGGGATTCAGGATTGGGAGCTTGTATACACCCGTGGCGGATTCATGTCAATGTATGGCAAAACCAATACAGTATTGTAAAGTAAAATAAAGTAAAAATAAAAATTTAAAAAAAAGAATAAGAGAAAATATTTACAAATAATACATTTAATGGGGTTAATGTCCAAAATACATAAACAACTCATGCAACTCAATGTCAAGCAAGCAACTTTATTAAAAATGGCAGAAGATATGAATAGACTTTTTTAAGAAAGACATATTGATGACTACCAGGCACATGAAAAGATGTTCAACATTGCTAATCATGAGAAAAATGCAAATCAAAACCACAGAAACCACACCTTAGAATGGCTGTTGTCAAAAAGGCCACAAATAATAAATGTTGGAGAAGATGAGGAGAAAAGAGAACTCTTGTATACTGTTGGTGGGAATGTAAATTGGTGCAGGCACTGTAGAAAACAATAAGGGAGTTGTCTCAAAAAACTGAAAATAGAACTACAGTATGATCCAGCAATCCACCCCTGGGTGTATAGCCAAGGAAAATGAAAAGACTAATTCAAAGAGATATCTCCACTTCAGTGTTCATAGCAGCATTACTTACAAGTCAAGGTATTGAGTCAATTCTTAGGCAGGTTGATAAGAAGTCCAGGGGTCCCCAAGGAGAGAGTGATCTGGAATTCTCAAGGAGGAGGAAAGGACAAATTTTTTTTCCCTCTACATTCCTTAGGATTATATAACAATAATGTATCCTGCTTGAGGAAAGTTTCTGGGGGGAAAAAAAAAACCTTCTGGCTAATCCTGTTATCTTAAAATATAAGTTATGGGAGTGGGTCTCGTAAGGTCTTTACAACCTCTGGACATTCTTTTGATTTACTGTAATAATTAATTAAAAGTATATAACTCCATTGCTAACACTAGTGAGGGGACAGTCTTTCTGCCCCCTTCTGATGTCTATGTCAGGAGCTTTCTCTACCTCTTTTATACTTTAATAAAACTTTATTTTATGAAAGCTCTGAGCGATCAAGCCTCGTCTCTGCCCCCGGATTGAATTCTTTTCCTCCAGAGGCCAAGAATCCGGTGTCTTTTGTGGTTCAGCACCAGCCTTTCAGTGTGGAAGCAAGCCAAGTGTCCATCAACAGATAAATGGATAAAGAAGATGTGGTACAAACACAGTGGAATATTACTCAGCCATGAAAAGAATGCAATTCTGCCAATTGAAGCAAAGTAAATGTTCCTAGAGAATATTATGCTTAATGAAATAAGAGAAAAATACTGTCCAATATCACTTATATGTGAAATCTAAAAAATTATACAAATGATTATATATACAAAGCAGAATCAGACTCAGAGATATAGAAAACAAACTACTGGTTGCCAAAGAGGAGAAGGAAGAAGAGTGGCAAGTTAGGGATATGATATTGCTGCTGCTGTTGCTGCTAAGTCGCTTCAGTCGTGTCCGACTCTGTGCGACCCCAGAGATGGCAGCCCACCAGGCGCCCCTGTCCCTGAGATTCTCCAGACAAGAACACTGGACTGGGTTGCCATTTCCTTCTCCAATGCATGAAAGTGAAAAGTGAAAGTGAAATTGCTCAGTCGTGTCCGACTCCTAGCGACCTCATGGACTGCAGCCTACCAGGCTCCTCCGTCCATGGGATTTTCCAGGCAAGAGTACTGGAGTGGGTTGCCATTGCCTTCTCTGGGATATGATATTAAGTGATACTAACTACTCTGTATAAAATAGATAAGCAATAAGATTATATTGTAAAGCACAGGCAGTTATGGCAATGATCTTTTAATAACATTCAATGGAATATAATTTGTAAAAATACTGAATCACTATGTTGTACACCTGAAAAATATAATATTGAAATTATATGCTTCAATTAAAAGTAAATTCTATTAATTAAAAAGAATAATCCAAATCCACAGTTCTAGTCAGCCAGAAGTTTGTATTGCTTTATGATAGTGGAGAGCTTAATGTTGATGCTCTCCTGATCATTTGGACAGCAACAAGAATGCTCCTGGATGTGTGATGTCACTGAACTGGGAGTTGGAAAACTAGGATTCTAACCCAAGGCCTTGTACTAATGCAGTGAGGACTCCTTATCCACTGTCACTAAACTGCTGATCTGAAGAAAGAAAGATTGGACTAACTGATCCCAGAGAGTCCTTCAATCTTTAAATTATCTTTGACTCTTTCACTCTATAAAAAGCAGTGAGCTTTAACAGAAGGAAAATGGATCAAAGCAGACACACTCATCTCTCAAGGAATAAAAGGGCAGCTCTAAAGAAAGTGACCAAATTGATTTCATCCACAGTAATCTGTTCAGTTCTTTTAGTATTTTAGAATTTAGAGCTACATAAGTTAGGCAGTGAATTACTGCTTCTCTTTGTTGTAAATAAGAGCTACTCTGAGTGTTAGACTCAAAGAAATTTATAGATTACAAAACTAAACTTTTATGACACCCATTTTAGTCAACTGTTTTAGTAATTATTAACCAAATAAATATATTTGGCAATTTATTGACTGGGATGAGTCACAAAATATTGAATCAAGGTTCATACACAGTATGTGGTGACCCTGGTGAACTGAATGGTTGCTTGTGGGGAAACAGTGTCAGACTTTATTTTTCTGGGCTCCAAAATCACTGCAGATGGTGATTGAAGCCATAAAATTAAAAGATGCTTGCTCCTTGGAAGGAAAGATATGACCAACCTAGACAGCATATTCAAAAGAAGAGACATTACTTTGTCAACAAAAGTTTGTCTAGTCAAGGCTATGGTTTTTCTGTCCATGTCAGGCAAAGGTAACTGAAAGAGTAAAGAGATATCATAGGTGTGAAAATCTTCTCTTACATGGTAAATAAAACACGAATCTATGCAAACATGAGGGATAAAACATTTTGTAGTTAGTTCTTGACAAAAATTTACTTCTCCCTACTAAAAGATCTTAGAAATAACTGCACTAATCAATTTAAACATATATGTAAAATTAAAAGATGCTTGCTCCTTGGAAGGAAAGATATGACCAACCTAGACAGCATATTCAAAAGAAGAGACATTACTTTGTCAACAAAAGTTTGTCTAGTCAAGGCTATGGTTTTTCTGTCCATGTCAGGCAAAGGTAACTGAAAGAGTAAAGAGATATCATAGGTGTGAAAATCTTCTCTTACATGGTAAATAAAACACGAATCTATGCAAACATGAGGGATAAAACATTTTGTAGTTAGTTCTTGACAAAAATTTACTTCTCCCTACTAAAAGATCTTAGAAATAACTGCACTAATCAATTTAAACATATATGATATCTTTGTAGAACATGTGATTGTAAAACACTGCCATTAGTGATCTAGTGATGTTTATCCTTCCAGTGATATTTATATCTTCATGACCCTAACTCTCACCTCCTGTTTGGTTCTGTGTATACTGGTGGTTCTGAGCTGCGGGTCTGTTTAATGAAGTCCATGCCTCTGATCCTCCAGTGAATCCACACTGTTGTTCTGTGTAAGATCTCTCATCCTTGCTCTTGACGACAAACTGAAATTATAATGGAGTAATCACAGTTCAGACATACAAAAATGAAGTCAGGAGGCTATTGAGGGTCTAGTCTCAAGCTTATCTTTGCACCTCTGAAAACTTCATGTTTCTTTGACCTGTATGAGACCCAAGGACAGGATAAGCGCTACTCAGAGCAACACCTGACGGTTGCGGTGTTATGTTCTCAAAGTCTCCCCTTTTAACAGTGCAACAAATTGAACCCCAACCATTGCTTACTTAACAGGAACTCTTACTTGCAATCTCCAACTATGATTCTTGACAACTCATGAAATGTTGTGAGTTTTGCCTTTATAAGCCTCTACCTTTTTGTAGTCTAGTGAAAGTTGATTCAGTTGCTTAATGAATCTATGTCTCTTGGGCTGCAGTCCTAACAACTGCCGTGTCTTAATTGCATGTCATGATTCTTATATCAATCAGGTCTTTTTCTAAAGTTTTGGTTTGTTACTGTACAAATTTTATTGCATTGTTGTTGTTTAGTTGCTCAGTTCAGTTCAGTCACTCAGTCGTGTCTAACTCTTTGTGACCTAATGAATTGCAGCACGCCAGGCCTCCCTGTCCATCACCAACTCCCAGAGTTCACTCAAACTCATGTCCATCGAGTCACCATCGAGTCGGTGATGCCATCCAGCCATCTCACCCTCTGTTGTCCCCTTCTCCTCCTGCCCCCAATCCTCCCAGCATCAGAATCTTTTCTAATGAGTCAACTCTTTGCATGAGGTGGCCAAAGTATTAGAGTTTCAGCTTCAGCATCATTCCTTCCAAAGAACACCCAGGACTGAACTCCTTTAGAATGGAATGGTTGGATCTCCTTGCAGTTCAAGGGACTCACAAGAGTCTTCTCCAACACCAAAGTTCAAAAGCATCATTTCTTTGGCACTCAGCTTTCTTCACAGTCCA
>SJYC01020360.1:0-21901 GCA_006408675.1 Madoqua kirkii | reverse complement strand
ATCTTGCTGCTGCTGCTGCTAAGTACTGCTTCAGTCATGTCCTACTCTGTGCGACCCCATAGACGGCAGCCCACCAGGCGCCCCTGTCCCTGAGATTCTCCAGACAAGAACACTGGACTGGGTTGCCATTTCCTTCTCCAATGCATGAAAGTGAAAAGTGAAAGTGAAATTGCTCAGTCGTGTCCGACTCCTAGCGACCTCATGGACTGCAGCCTACCAGGCTCCTCCGTCCATGGGATTTTCCAGGCAAGAGTACTGGAGTGGGTTGCCATTGCCTTCTCTGGGATATGATATTAAGTGATACTAACTACTCTGTATAAAATAGATAAGCAATAAGATTATATTGTAAAGCACAGGCAGTTATGGCAATGATCTTTTAATAACATTCAATGGAATATAATTTGTAAAAATACTGAATCACTATGTTGTACACCTGAAAAATATAATATTGAAATTATATGCTTCAATTAAAAGTAAATTCTATTAATTAAAAAGAATAATCCAAATCCACAGTTCTAGTCAGCCAGAAGTTTGTATTGCTTTATGATAGTGGAGAGCTTAATGTTGATGCTCTCCTGATCATTTGGACAGCAACAAGAATGCTCCTGGATGTGTGATGTCACTGAACTGGGAGTTGGAAAACTAGGATTCTAACCCAAGGCCTTGTACTAATGCAGTGAGGACTCCTTATCCACTGTCACTAAACTGCTGATCTGAAGAAAGAAAGATTGGACTAACTGATCCCAGAGAGTCCTTCAATCTTTAAATTATCTTTGACTCTTTCACTCTATAAAAAGCAGTGAGCTTTAACAGAAGGAAAATGGATCAAAGCAGACACACTCATCTCTCAAGGAATAAAAGGGCAGCTCTAAAGAAAGTGACCAAATTGATTTCATCCACAGTAATCTGTTCAGTTCTTTTAGTATTTTAGAATTTAGAGCTACATAAGTTAGGCAGTGAATTACTGCTTCTCTTTGTTGTAAATAAGAGCTACTCTGAGTGTTAGACTCAAAGAAATTTATAGATTACAAAACTAAACTTTTATGACACCCATTTTAGTCAACTGTTTTAGTAATTATTAACCAAATAAATATATTTGGCAATTTATTGACTGGGATGAGTCACAAAATATTGAATCAAGGTTCATACACAGTATGTGGTGACCCTGGTGAACTGAATGGTTGCTTGTGGGGAAACAGTGTCAGACTTTATTTTTCTGGGCTCCAAAATCACTGCAGATGGTGATTGAAGCCATAAAATTAAAAGATGCTTGCTCCTTGGAAGGAAAGATATGACCAACCTAGACAGCATATTCAAAAGAAGAGACATTACTTTGTCAACAAAAGTTTGTCTAGTCAAGGCTATGGTTTTTCTGTCCATGTCAGGCAAAGGTAACTGAAAGAGTAAAGAGATATCATAGGTGTGAAAATCTTCTCTTACATGGTAAATAAAACACGAATCTATGCAAACATGAGGGATAAAACATTTTGTAGTTAGTTCTTGACAAAAATTTACTTCTCCCTACTAAAAGATCTTAGAAATAACTGCACTAATCAATTTAAACATATATGATATCTTTGTAGAACATGTGATTGTAAAACACTGCCATTAGTGATCTAGTGATGTTTATCCTTCCAGTGATATTTATATCTTCATGACCCTAACTCTCACCTCCTGTTTGGTTCTGTGTATACTGGTGGTTCTGAGCTGCGGGTCTGTTTAATGAAGTCCATGCCTCTGATCCTCCAGTGAATCCACACTGTTGTTCTGTGTAAGATCTCTCATCCTTGCTCTTGACGACAAACTGAAATTATAATGGAGTAATCACAGTTCAGACATACAAAAATGAAGTCAGGAGGCTATTGAGGGTCTAGTCTCAAGCTTATCTTTGCACCTCTGAAAACTTCATGTTTCTTTGACCTGTATGAGACCCAAGGACAGGATAAGCGCTACTCAGAGCAACACCTGACGGTTGCGGTGTTATGTTCTCAAAGTCTCCCCTTTTAACAGTGCAACAAATTGAACCCCAACCATTGCTTACTTAACAGGAACTCTTACTTGCAATCTCCAACTATGATTCTTGACAACTCATGAAATGTTGTGAGTTTTGCCTTTATAAGCCTCTACCTTTTTGTAGTCTAGTGAAAGTTGATTCAGTTGCTTAATGAATCTATGTCTCTTGGGCTGCAGTCCTAACAACTGCCGTGTCTTAATTGCAATGTCATGATTCTTATATCAATCAGGTCTTTTTCTAAAGTTTTGGTTTGTTACTGTACAAATTTTATTGCATTGTTGTTGTTTAGTTGCTCAGTTCAGTTCAGTCACTCAGTCGTGTCTAACTCTTTGTGACCTAATGAATTGCAGCACGCCAGGCCTCCCTGTCCATCACCAACTCCCAGAGTTCACTCAAACTCATGTCCATCGAGTCACCATCGAGTCGGTGATGCCATCCAGCCATCTCACCCTCTGTTGTCCCCTTCTCCTCCTGCCCCCAATCCTCCCAGCATCAGAATCTTTTCTAATGAGTCAACTCTTTGCATGAGGTGGCCAAAGTATTAGAGTTTCAGCTTCAGCATCATTCCTTCCAAAGAACACCCAGGACTGAACTCCTTTAGAATGGAATGGTTGGATCTCCTTGCAGTTCAAGGGACTCACAAGAGTCTTCTCCAACACCAAAGTTCAAAAGCATCATTTCTTTGGCACTCAGCTTTCTTCACAGTCCAACTCTCACATCCATACATGATCACTGGATGGACCTTGATTGGCAAGGTAATGTCTCTGCTTTTGCAACCTAATATGCTATCTAGGTTGGTCATAACTTTCCTTCCAAGGAGCAAGCATCTTCTAATTTCATGGCTGCAGTCACCATGTGCAGTGATTTTGGAGCCCCCCAAAATAAAGTCTGACACTGTTTCCACTGTTTCCCCATCTATTTCCCATGAAGTGATGGGACTGGATGCCATGATCCTAGTTTTCTGAATGTTGAGCTTTAAGCCAACTTTTTCACTCTCCTCTTTCACCTTCATCAAGAGGCTGTTTAGTTCCTCTTCACTTTCTGCCATAACGGTGGTGTCATCTGCATATCTGAAGTTATTGATATTTTTCCTGGCAATCTTGATTCCAGCTTGTGCTTCTTCCAGCCCAGCGTTTCTCATGCTGTACTCTGCATAGAAGTTAAATAAGCAGAGTGAAGTTAAATAAGCAGCCTTAACATACTTTTCCTATTTGGTTGCTCAGTTGTGTCCAATTCTTTTGTGACCTCATGACTGTAGCCCACTAGGTTCTGCGTCTATGGCATTGTCCAGGTAAGAAATCCTGGAATGGGTTGCTATTTCCTTCTCCAGGGGATCTTTCTGACCCAGAGTTCAAACTTGCAGCTCCTGCTGCATCTCCTGCATTGTAGGAAGATTCTTTACTGATGAGCCACAAGAGAAACCCCCTTTATTTCATTCTTTCTGACAAAGTCAGACTCCAAAGGACAACAAAGCATTTGGATTTGGAAACAACTGGGAGGCTTAAGCCACAGTTTCTCAGGCCTTCTATATAAATTCTTGAGACTGGCTCTTCCTTCTATTGCCTAAGCAAATTTTACCTCTTTGTTGATGAGGAAGGGAGAGTACTTTTTAACATTTCTCCACTTGAGAATCCATGATCCTTTTCACCTTGGAGTCCAGGAAGATGTATTTACTGTGATGTCTGTTGTTTTGTAAACTGTCAGTGGAGTACATATTCAGAGTACCATTTTAGGGTGTTTGGCTTTTTTTTTTTTCCTAAAATTGTTCGTGAGGTAGCTGTGGTATATATGAGAGAGCATCACAATGGGTGTCAGAAAATTTAAGTTTAAATCCTAATTTTATTTATTATGAGCCTTGTGACACTGGACAGTTGTCCTCTTTACCCAGAATCTCCCTTTCCTCCATTTGAAAACACAAATTTACCACCTCTACCTTCCAGTGTTTGTTTTGTTGGGATAGTCCCAGGATTTCCAAGTAAAAATTACGTTGATTACTTAGACAACTACTTTATATGTCTTTGGTCATTCAGGATGCTTGAATTATGTTATTGTTAACCATGAATTTCCAGAATGGAGGTCTGGTTGAAATCAAGAGGTGGTTATTTGGGATTTGTTAGGAGTGCTGCTCAGAAGACACATATCCAGTAAGTGCTTAAGCCGTGTTCTTCCATACTACAAAACGGGGAAGTTTATAGGGGCAAAAATGATAAATTGTGTCAAAAATTAGGATTGGATATTTTATAATAACTGCTAATGGAAAGTAGCCTTTAATAATTGCACAAAAAATTTTAAAAAGTAAGGATCTTGAGAATAGAAAATCATCCTGGATTACCTGGTATGCCCAGCGGAATTGTGAGAGTCCTTGTAGGAGGAGATCAAAAGGATCAAAGAGCTATGAAGATGCTGTGCTGCTGACCTTGGCAATGGAGGGGGCGGGGTGAGCTAAGGAATTCGGGTGTCCTCTAGAAACTGGAAAAGACAAGGAAACGGATTCTCCCGAGAGCCTCCAAGAGGAATGCAGCCTTGTCAACACCATAATTTTCAGACTTGTGACCTCTAGAATTGTAGGATAATAAATTAGTGTTGTCTTAAGCCAAGAAAAAAAGTAAAAGAAGGAATTAGGATTGGAGATGGCAAGATGTAAAGATGCTTGTTAAGCAAGGATTGCTTGTGTTTGAAATGATTAAATAGTTTTGAAGCAGGCAGTGTTGAAATTATAAACTTGCAGTTAACAGCTACTAATATATATCATTTTGAAAATGGCTGGTGGAGTACTTGAGTTTGACACAGTTCAGAATTGAAATAGTCAGTGATGCAGGAACATGTCTGAAATCACATCCACAATGACTGCCCACAGTTACTCCATTTTGATTTTCTTAAATATGTCATCATTAACTATTTTATGAATCAGTTCAGTCAGTTCAGTCACTTAGTCATGTCCTACTCTTTACAACCCCATGAACTGCAGCACGCCAGGCCTCCCTGTCCATCACCAGCTCTCTGAGTTCACTCAAACTCATGTCCATTGAGTTGGTGATGCCATCCAGCCATCTCATCCTCGGTCATCCCCTTCTCCTCCTGCCCCCAGTCCCTCCCAACATCAGAGTCTTTTCCAATGAGTCAACTCTTCACATCAGGTGGCCAAAGTATTGGAGTTTCAGCTTTAGCATCAATCCTTCCAGTGAACACCCAGGACTGATCTATCTCCCTTAGGATGGACTGGTTGGACCTCCTTGCAGTCCAAGGGAATCTCAAGAGTCTTCAAAACCACAGATAAAAAGCATCAATTCTTCAGCACTCAGCTTTCTTCACAGTCCAACTCTCACATCCATACATGACCACTGGAAAAACCATAGCCTTGACTAGATGGATTTTGCTGGCAAAGTAATCTTTCTGCTTTTTAATATGCTATCTGCTGCTGCTGCTGCTAAGTCACTTCAGTCGTGTCCAACTCTGTGTGACCCCACCAGGCTCTGCCATCCCTGGGATTCTCCAGGCAAGAACACCACACCATTTCCTTCTCCAATGCATGAAAGTGAAAAGTGAAAGTGAAGTTGCTCAGTCGTGTCTGACTCTTAGTGACCCCATGGACTGCAGCCTACCAGGCTCCTCCGCCCATGGGATTTTCCAGGCAAGAGTACTGAAGTCTAGGCTGGTCATAACTTTCCTTCCAAGGAGTATGTGTCTTTTAATTTCATGGCTGCAGTCACCATCTGCAGTGATTTTGGAGCCTCAAAAAATAAAGTCTAACACTGTTTCCACTGTTTCCCCATCTATTTCCCATGAAGTGATGGGACCAGGTGCCATGATCTTAGTTTTCTGAATGTTGAGCCTTAAGCCAACTTTTTCACTCTCCTCTTGCACTTTCATCAAGAGGCTTTTTAGTTCCTCTTCATTTTCTGCCATAAGGGTGGTATCGTGTGCATATCTGAGGTTATTGATATTTCTCCCAGCAATCTTGATTCCAGCTTGTGCTTCTTCCAGCCCAGCGTTTCTCATGAGGTACTCTGCATAGAAGTTAAATAAGCAGCCTTGACGTACTCCTTTTCCTATTTGGAACCAGTCTGTTGTTCCATGTCCAGTTCTAACTGTTACTTCCTGACCTGCATATAGGTTTCTCAAAAGGCAGGTCAGGTGGTCGGGTATTCCCATCTCTTTCAGAATTTTCCACAGTTTATTGTGATCCACAGTCAAAGGCTTTGGTATAGTCAATAAAGCAGAAATAGATGTTTTTCTGGAACTCTCTTGAATAAGTAACTGTAATGTTGGGTTTCTATGGTGGCTCAATGGTAAAGAATCCACCTGCCAGCGTAGGAGAGGCAGGTTTGATCCTTGGGTCAGGAAAATGCCCTGGAGAAGGAAAAGGTAACCCACTTCAGTATTCTTGTCTGGAATCCCCATGGACAGAGGAGCCTGGCAGGTTACAGTCCATGGTGCACAAAGATTTGGACACGATTTAAGGAGTAGACAGCCACAAGTGCAACATTAGTACAATGCATTCAAATACTTTGAAGTCTTTCACCTTCAAGGACAAAATATCCTAGCATTAGATAGAGCATTCTTTTTAAATAAAGAGGGTATATATTACAGTGATTGTCCTCAAAGTGATACATTCCCAGCTGGTCATTGATTTGAATCCAGAATTTCAAGACCTTTTTGTCATTAGATTTTCATTTCAGTGGTTCTCAATCTTGGCTGCATAATGGAATCACTTTGTAAAATTATAACTGCAACACCATCTACAGTGATTAAACCAGAATCTCCAGAGTGGTCACTGGACACAGAGAAAACAAGACTAAAGGACAGTTTATTTTGATTTTTATCAGTGGGGTAAAGTTTACTCATAATAGAGTGCAAAGTGAATATAATTGATTGGCCTGTTTATATGGGAGAGGCCAAGTTTGAATTAACAGAGACTACTATAAAAGCTTTAGACTTCATGCTGACAGTCATCTGAAAAAGAAGATAAAGCATCAATGGATCTGACTGTGGTCCTGGTGCTCTGCCTCTCCTGCCTGCTTCTCCTCTCACTCTGGAAACAGAGCTCTGGGAAAGGGAAGCTCCCACCGGGCCCCACTCCTCTCCCCATTCTTGGAAACATCCTACAGCTAGATGTTAAGAACATCAGCAAATCCTTAAGTAATGTAAGTAGATTTTAAGCTCCTCCAGTGTCTTGCAAACAGCAAGTAAATTAAGCCAAACTAAAATAATAGTATATATATGTATATGTATACATAAACTTTGATATTTCTCCTTTTTTCTTTTAGCTCTGTAATTGTCATAGAGAAACAAAATAATGTGTTTTGTAAGTAGAGGAGTACTTGGCTCTTTGAATGGAGCAATCAAAATAATATGGTGTCAAAAGTTAAAGTATTGTTTCCCTTCTTTATTTCACAGCCTGGGGCTGAAGGTAAATTGGTAAATGAAGTGTTTGGCAATAATAAAAGTTCATTACAGAAGACGTACACGATATAAGCTGTGCATTTTGTTCAGATGGTCAATTCTATGAAAACAGAACTTTCTGAAGAAGCACACTGGGCTTGGTATTAAGGAAATAGCTCTGTGTTCAAGACCAGCATGAGTGAGTGAAAGAAAGAAGTTATCAGTCAGGGTCCAGCTGGCGGCAGCAGCTCTCATTTGGATTCTGCAGGAAGCTGCCGTCTGTACCCTGGGAATGATGCAGGATGGAAGATGACGTTCTTCCATGAGATGCTGCGCATCCTGGCACTGCCCCTACAATGCTTCTTCTCTTTCTGTGTTAGCAACACCAGTGGATCTCAAACTAAGCTGGGCGTTAGAACTATTTGAACTTATATTTTAAAATATAGAATTGTAGCATATTCAGTATTCTGCAATGGCATATAATGGAACAGAATTTGAAAAAATAACATGTTTATTTATGTATTATATTTAATATATATGTATGTGTGTATGTATATGTATGTATACATATATAAAACTGAATTATGCATACACATATGATGTACATTGTATGTATGTATATATACAAATATATATACGTATATATGTACACATACATATATATATATAAAACTGAATCAGTTTGTTGTAATCTTGAAACTAGTACTGTAGCTTTATAACAGTACTATAAGTCAACTATCCTTCAAAAAATAATTGTAGCATTCATCACAGGACTGGAGAATGAGAATTCTCATGGGAAGAACTCTACATGTAACTCTGAAGTAGTCATCTGGGTGTTGGTTTAAAGGTGGGCTTTGCGGAATCATATATTGTTCAAGGATCAGAAATTGAACAAGCGAGATTCCAATTTTAATCCCCTATATATAGTAACTCTGGACACTGGAATGAAATGGAATTCCTTGACCATGGTTTCCTTATTTATAAGTGGACTTGCTGAAGATGTTGATGTGAGGACTAACTGTCATGTGTACCAATTACTTGGCATTGCAGTTCATCCATTAGTGGAAGCTGTACCAGCCACCATCATGCTAGGCATTGAATTCAGGAATATGTAGGCTGTATGTGGCAGAAGAAAAGCATAATTGTAGGATGATAACACATTCTGCATCAGGCACAATGTATTATCAAATATTGACTTCTTTTGCTATTACATGCATCTCCACCCCCAGCTCTCAAAAGTCTATGGCCCTGTGTTCACTGTGTATTTTGGCATGAAGCCCCTGGTGGTCTTGCATGGGTATGAAGCGGTGAAGGAAGCACTGATTGATCTGGGAGAGGAATTTTCTGGAAGAGGCCGTCTCCCAGTGAGTGAGAAAACTAGAAAAGGACATGGTAGGTGGGCATGTGCGCGTGTTCTGCATTCAAAATGGGAATGAGGAGGATGGAAAAGGGGTTTGAAGAGCCTTCCAGCAGAGCTGGATCCACCAGAAAGGCTGCCGATTGTAAGCTCTCTCCTCCTTGCCTAGGGCCTCCCTCCTGTTTATAGTCTCCGTTCCTCCTCCTGGCAGGAATCGTTTTCAGCAACGGGAAAATATGGAAGGAGACCCGGCGCTTCTCGCTCATGACGCTGCGGAATTTCGGGATGGGGAAGAGGAGCATCGAGGACCGCGTTCAAGAGGAAGCGTGCTGCCTGGTGGAGGAGCTGCGAAAAACCAACGGTGGGTGATTCTATGCTCTGTAACTCTGACCTCAGCAGACCGCTCTATTCTCCAGGAACGCCCTTGGAAACATTTCAGGAGAGGCCGATTTTTTCCTATGGATCATGATTGCACCCCTTCTTTCGAAGGGGAAGTCTGTGAAGAAGAGGGAGCCAAGGGAACTTTCGTGTAGCCATGCTAGATCGTTTGGTGTACATCCATGGTTGTACACACAGGGTGGATTTAAAGATTACTTATCATACTTTCTCTGAACCTTGTTTTCACATCAGAAATCACAAAAAAATAGTTCTGAAGCATTTCCTGAAAAAGTGAGAAAACTATTTTTCTCATAGTGTAAATATGGATTGTCTACTTCAGAGCATTTCAGCAGGAAATAGTTGTTACCTGGACAGGGTGGCAATGACCTCCTCATAGACTTATGGAGCATGAAACCAGTATCATGTACATTCACATAACTGAACTATATTTCTGTGTTCATCCTCACAGACTTGTCTGAGAGTATTTCCAAGGCCCAAACAATACCTGCCAATAGTAATGCCATATGATTTTAATCATTTAGGGATATTTTATTGCACTTCTCATCAATTATGATTTTTCTAAAAACCAATACTATTTTAAAATATCAGCACTCATTTTTTGTTGCATAATGCTCACTGTATTGATTTATATATTTTGAATAAATATTTGCTATGTTATAATTCTGTAAAATACCAAGTTATAAAAAATGTTTTTTAACTGCTGCTGCTGCTGCTAAGTTGCTTCAGTCGTGTCCGACTCTATGAGACCCATAGATGGCAGCCCACCAGGCTCCCCCATCCCTGAGATTCTCCAGGCAAGAACACTGGAGTGGGTTGCATTTCCTTCTCCAATGCATGAAAGGGAAAAGTGAAAGTGAAGTTGCTCAGTCAGGTCCAACTCTTAGTGACCCCATGGACTGCAGCCTACCAGGCTCCTCCATCCACGAGATTTTCCAGGCAAGAGTACTGGAGTGGGGTGCCATTGCCTTCTCCAGATTTTTTAACTAGATTTTAACATTTTGACATCTCTTTACCCTGTCTCCTGTAAGTCAAATTTGGCTCTCTTTTCAATTTGTGAACTTGCCCCATCTTTACTGCACTTTGTAACAAGTCTATGGTAATTATTTACCTTGCAGTACCAGGTATCAGTTCAGTTCAGTTCAGATGCTCAGTCGTGTCCGACTCTTTGTGACCCCATGAACTGCAGTTTGCCAGGCCTCCCTGTCCATCACCAACTCCTAGAGTTCACTCAAACTCACGTCCATCAAGTCAGTAATGCCATCCAGCCATCTCATCCTCGGTCGTCCCCTTCTCCTCCTGCCCCCAATCCCTCCCAGCATCAGGGTCTTTTCCAATGAGTCAACTCTTTGCATGAGGTGGCCAAAGTACTGAAGTTTCAGCTTCAACCTCAGTCCCTCCAGTGAACACCCAGGACTGATCTCCTTCAGGATGGACTGGTTGGATCTCCTTTAGGATGGACTGGTTGGATCTCCTTTAGGATGGACTGGTTGGATCTCCTTGCAGTCCAAGGGACTCTCAAGAGTCTTCTCCAACACAACAATTCAAAAGCATCAATTCTTCTACTTTCTTTATAGTCCAACTCTCACATCCATATATGACTACTGGAAAAACCATAGCCTTGACTAAACAGATCTGTATTGGCAAAGTATGTCTCTGTTTTTTAATATGCTGTCCAGGTTGGTCATACCTTTCCTTCCAAGGAGCAAGTGTCTTTTAATTTCATGGCTGCAACTACCATTTGCAGTGATTTTGGAGCCCAGAAAAATAAAGTCAGCCTTGGAAGTCCCAAATTCTGCTCTTTTAAAATTCTTTATCCTGTATTAAGTAAAACAAATGACAGAAAATCAGATTTTACCTGTGACTCACATATAGACAAAGAAATACACACCCCAAATTACCTCTTTTCCCAATTACCTCTGCCAGTTTAGCTAAAATAAATGGTTTTTGTTTTTAAGACTTAGGACCCTGGAACCTGGCATAGAAGCCCAGAATACATGTTTATTTTATCTATGTCTTAACCATCTCTTCCCAACACCTTTCAAAAATTTATACTAAAAACCACCTAACATGAAATCTACCATCTTAACAAATTGTTAAGTCAATACTTACTTATAGCACAGAGTTTGTTAACTATAATCATGCTGTTATACAGCAAGTCATCTTACAGGCTTTATACTCTGAACTACGACTCTCTGTTGCCATACCTAAAGGAGTTCACTTCTCAATGAGCATTTAATCAGAGACAACTCCAAGAGTAACTGACATATGAATTGAAGTGTTTGTTTGCTTCTAGCAAAGGGAATATTTTTCAAAGCTCTGGCTTCCTGAGCAAGGAAAGTTTTGTCCTTTTATCAGGGCAGGGGATGAATATTTGGCAAGAAAGTTTTGTCATTACATATAAAGGTTGTCATGATTTCACAGAAGCCCGGTTTGGGAGCATGCTTCTTCACACATCATGTGTTTTGTTAATGGGCCTTAATCTCTGACTGCAGAGATTTTAGCATTCACATGAAGCAAAGGTAGCTTCTGGACAGGTTTTGGTTCGTGTGCTCAGTCTCCAGTCTTGTGGTTGGTCCCAACCTGGTTTGAATTGGCTTTTGAGAAACTTAGTAACTAAGTAACCAACTGCTAACCCCAACTTTCCACTCCACTCCACCCCTGTGCCATACCTCCCCACTGGCAACCACTGGTCTGTTTTCTATGTCTGTGATTCTATTTTTGTACCCAGGATTTTTAAATTGCATTTTCATTTTGCTTCATGGCTTTGCTCTTAGATTCTAATTTAAAGGCAAAGAATGATAGGATTAGAAAGCAGTGGGAGCATTGCATGGCCACTGAATTTGCACTCCAAAGACCTAGGTTTGAGTCCCAGCGATGCCCCTCTCTTAACTAAGTAACCAACGCTAACCCCAACTTTCCACTCCACTCCACCCCTGTGCCATACCTCCCCACTGGCAACCACTGGTCTGTTTTCTATGTCTGTGATTCTATTTTTGTACCCAGGATTTTTAAATTGCATTTTCATTTTGCTTCATGGCTTTGCTCTTAGATTCTAATTTAAAGGCAAAGAATGATAGGATTAGAAAGCAGTGGGAGCATTGCATGGCCACTGAATTTGCACTCCAAAGACCTAGGTTTGAGTCCCAGCGATGCCCCTCTCTTGCCATGTGACTCTGGCTGAATCTCTCCTGCTTCCAAGACCTTGTCCTCTTAGTCTTTAAAATGGGCATGGTAATACCTAACAACAATAACGTGACATATATCCAGTGAGTTTCACTGAAGGGGCTTTCAAAAAGCTGAGGTACCTCACAAATACTACAAAATATAATTACTCAAGATCATCTCAAGTACAACCACTTCTTACAACTAATTAAAAGTTGTCTGTTTCCTTTCCTGAGCTTCCATAATCCTTTTTCTAACGATTGCTTGTATTCAGATTTTAAGTTTGTATTGCATGGTGTGTTCCCTGCTGTTCTCTGCCAGTTCTGTATCTTGCCAGTCCAGGGGGATTGTAAACCACCCAAGGGATGCACTTACATTCTCTCCTACTTCTGTTGAAAATAGTATCTTTAAATATTTTCTTCTTTATCTCTTGGGCAAAGGAACACTGGGTGAAGAGAGCACAAGTACTGGCACTGGATATGATTTTAATATTTTTTAAAGCATTATTTAACTAGCTATTCAGATTAAGGTAAAAAGTGATGTGTTAATTTTGTGCATGTTGAATATTGTACTGTTAAGGGAATTTGTAGGAGAAATATTGACAAACTTTCTAACATAACCATTACCTGTTATCTCAAAGGCAAAGTGGTTTTCACATGCTGTAATGATGTGTTTAAATTGTTCTTCAGGGTCGCCCTGTGATCCCACTTTCATCCTGGGCTGTGCTCCCTGCAATGTGATCTGCTCCGTTATTTTCCAGAACCGTTTTGAGTATAAAGATCAGGGTTTTCTAGATATAATGAAAATGTTTAATGAAAACGCCAGAATTCTGAGCTCTCCATGGCTGCAGGTGAGGCCAAGTTTCTTTCTTTTTGAGGAATCATTTCTGCTCTTTTCTGTGTGAGGTCCAGATCTCTCTCTGCACAAAGCTGTGAGGTGAATGTATGAAGAGCACCGACCTGCCCAGAGCTTAGCATCGTGGAGTGCTCATCTAGGGCAGATGGCTGAGCCCTTTAAGAACAGACAGGAAAATACATGCCCAGAATAATACAGAACTGCAGTTCCATCTTGTTGACTCTGTTTAGTGGTTTTTCCATGAACTACTTTGGTGACTTCTCCAAAGCATGCCCACAGCAGTAGAAGGACTTCCAGATCCTTCTGGAAAGGCTTCCATTGCTCACAGGTCTAGTCATTCAGTCTCCACTTAGTTGCTACTTCAGCGTATTGGCAGAAATATCTGCTTTGGGGAAGGAAGAGAAGATCTCCTTTAAGGGGGAGAGTGCTGCCAGGGGACACTGACTAGGATAGGAGAGTTTGATACTTCAGTTGGCATCCTGACTGACAAAATAATTGCTTTGGGGATGACAAAATGATTGTTTCCTTGGTATAGGAACATAAACAAATGGTGTACCCTGTGCTGAGCTGACATGTTCTGCCTTCTGCCTAAAAGACAATGGTGTGACTTCACAAAGGTCACTTAATTGCTCTGGTTCCCAGTTACTTTATCCATAAAATGTTGAGTTGTGTTTCATGGTGTCTTTTGAACCCTCTAGGTTCTAAAATACTGATTTTATGTTTGAGACTACTAAACAGAAATAGAAACATAAGGAATCAGCTCTGTGCATATCAAGTTATCCAAATTCTCTTAACCTCTATTTTCATCTATAAAATGTAAATTCATCCCTTATTTCATGATTGTAGGGAAAACTTGTAAAAAATAATAAGATAATTGAGATAAGGATGATTTTATACTATAAACATGATGTATGAATATAGGAAATGATTATCATTTTTTCATCCCTGGGTTGAATTTTCTTCCTCAAATACATCTATCAACATAGATACAGTGTATTGTTAACTAAATATTTCAATACAAAGACCATGTTATATTACTATTTTAACATAGCTGCTCACCAAGGATGGGCATATAGTATATAAATTTTCATAAGGTGTTCTTTATTTAATAAACTATTGTTTTCTTTTCTAGGTCTGCAATACTTTCCCTGTTCTCATTGATTATTTCCCAGGGAGCCATAACAAATTCTTTAAAAACTCTGCTAATATAAAGAGTTATATTTTTGAGAAAACAAGAGAACACCAAACATCCCTGGACATTAACAACCCTCGGGATTTTATTGATTGTTTCCTAATCAGGATGGAGCAGGTAAAATGTTAATGACAACTCAATAACTTGGTTGCTTATGCAGTTTGGGGGTCATTGAATTTACTGGAGATGTTTCAGTGGTTTGGCATTCTACAATGACAAGTATTTGAATTATGTATAAATCTATAGTAAGAATCTATTTTGGAAGATATAACATTTAACTGTTTAATCAGTTGAATATATTGATTCTACTCTTCCCTGGTGGCTCAGAGGTTAAAGTGTCTGCCTCCAATGCGGGAGACCCGGGTTCAATCCCTGGGTCGGGAAGATCCCCTGGAGAAGGAAATGGCAATCCACTCCAGTATTCTTGCCTGGAGAATCCCATGGATGGAGAAGCCTAGTAGGTTACAGTCCATGGGGTCGCAAAGAGTCGGACATGACTGAGCACCTTCACCTTCACCTTCACTCTTCACATACTAATAATATACCTATGGAAAGACAGATGACACCTCAGGTGAAATGGAAACACTTACAAACAAGTTAGAACATATAAAATATTGTGGCATGATATGGCGATGGACATGATAATTGCACACACTGTATGAGGAAATGGAAAAGAATGGCTTAATCTAGCTGAACTTTTTGCATGTCAGGTGGTTGGAAATAAATCTTAATATATTAGCACTGAAGGGCAAGATAGGGAATTTCAGATGGGTGAATGCTGTATATATAATGCCATATATATTGGCCCGTGACGGGAAAGAGTAGGTGGATGGAAGAGAGAAGCCTTACTTTTGTGTGAAGTAAAATGAATTGGCATCAATATACAGTTGGAGTTACGTGTCTGTGAGCATGAATTCTGCACCATGTGTTGAAAAGGTTATTTTCCCCACATGAATCATCTCAGCATCTTTGTCAAAAAAAAAACTGACCCCAAATTTGAGGGTTTATTTATGTAATCTGAATCTGTTCCAGTAATCTAAATGTTCGTCCTTACACTTTCATCTGGTTATTTTAATTACTATTTGTTTTTTTAATCAGAGACATCTCTTTGCCAATATAGATCCATATAGTTAAAGCTGTGGTTTTTTCATTAGTCATGTATGGATGTGAGAGCTGGACCGCAAAGAAGGCTGAGTGCCAAAGAATTCATGCTTTTGAATTGTAGTGCTGGAGAACTTGAGAGGCCCTTAGATTGCAAGGATAGCAAATCAGTCAATCCTAAAGGAAATCAACCCTGAATATTCATTGGAAGGACTGATGCTGATGCTGAAACTCCAATATTTTGGCCACCTAATATGAAGAACTGACTCTTTGGAAAAGGCCCTGATGCTGGGAAAGATTGAAGGCAAAAGGATAAGGGGATGGCACAAGATGAGATGGGTAGATAGTATCATCGACTTGATGTACACTAATTTGAGGAAACTCTGGGAGGTAGTGGAGGACAGAGGAGCCTGGCATGCTGCAGTCCATGGGGTGGCAAAGAGTTGGACACAACTTAGCAACTGAACAACAACAACAGTTAGTTTTGAAGTTGAAAAGTGTGAGTCCTTTAATTTGTTGTCATTTTAAAGACTGCTTTGGTTTTGTGTGTCTCTTGAATTTCCAGATGCTTTTTAGGATAAACATCAATTTATGCAAAGAAATCAGTGGTGATTTTGACACAGATTGCAGGAAATATGTAGATCAACTTATGGAATAATGTCATTTTAAAACTGAGGTGAAATTTATATCCATATAATTAACCATTTAAAGTATACACTTTATTGATATTTAGTGCTACAATTTTTGTCTTACAATTAGCTCATTCATTAAAATATTTTTCCATCACTTTGCAGAAGCATACCATATCCATTAAATCATCACTGTCCATCTCTTCCACCCCCCCATCACGTGTCAACCTGTAGTCTATGTTTTGAGTCTATGAATTTTCTTGTTATGGGTATAGTGTATAACAGAACTCATAGTATTGCCACATTTGTTTCTAACTTCTTTCACCTAGTATGTTTTGGAGGTTTATGTAAGTTATAGTATGTATCAGTACATTGTTTTTCTCTTTTATGACTGCATAATTTTTTATTTTATGTACACATGATAATTTTTATTCATGCATGTATTGTTAGACATCTGTGTTGTCTACCTTTGGGTCTTATGAATGATGTTTCTTCGTGGACATGTTTTCATTTTCATTGATTATATTCCTAAGGGTGGAATTGATGAGATGTGGTAATTTTATGTCTAACATTTTGAGGAACAGCCAAATTTTTTCAGTAGTGACTGCAGCATTTATTTCCCACTGGCAATTAAAGGTTTCTGTTTTCTGACATAATTGCCAGTACTTAATTTCCAATTTCTTGTCATTATTAAAGTTTGCCTAGTTAATGTGAAGTGGTTTTTCATTGTAGCTTTAATTTACATTTCCCTAATGAATGATGATGTTGAACTTATTTTTGTAGGGTGTTAATGGGTTGTTACCCATTTTTATATCTACTTTGGAGAAATGTTATTCAAGTTCTTTGTCATTTTAAAATTGTGCTGCTTCATTTTAAATTAAAATGTTTTTTAGGCATTCTGAATTTATACATAATTAAAAAAAATTTTGCAAATGTAGCTCACCATGGGTTGAAAAGTGTTTCAAGCCTAGACTTAATCAGCCACAAGTTACTAAAATCCCTGCAATATTAACCTCCAAGTAAGATGTATCATAAACCTGAAGTTAACAAAGTCCCAACTGTGTTAACTCAGTTTCACTGATAACTATTAATTTTTATCAACTGTACTTTTCCTAATTTCATATCTTTTTCTATTAGTTTTTTCCCCCACCACTCAACACAAAGCTTAAAAAAAAAAACTTACCCAATTTAGTATTTCCAAGATAATCTTCCTTCAGCATACAGCTTAGGTTAAATAGTCATGACTATATTCAGCTTTAAGCACCAGCGAGTTTCTAACCAACATTACTCCTACACTATATGCAGGGGAAAAAGTCTTCTGGTTTGGAGCAAGGGAATGGAGACTTCTTAAATTCTAAAATAGAAGTATTTAAGATAGTTTTTAAAAATTGTGCTGCTTGTCTTTATCATTGAGCTATAGCTATAACTCAAAGTTGATATTTTGTGCATTATGCCCTTCAGTTCAGTTCAGTTCAGTTCAGTCACTCAGTCATGTCCTACTCTTTGCAACTCCATGAAGGCACGCTAGGCCTCCCTGTCCATCACCAACTCTTGGAGTTCACTCAGACTCACTCCATTGAGTCTGTGATGCCATCCAGCCATCTCATCCTCGGTCGTCCTCTTCTCCTCCTGCCCCAATCCCTCCCAGCATCAGAGTCTTTGCCAGTAAGTCAACTCTTTGCATGAAGTGGCCAAAGTACTGGAGTTTCAGCTTTAGCATCATTCCTTCCAAAGAAATCCCAGGGCTGAACTCCTTTAGAATGGACTGGTTGGATCTCCTTGCAGTCCAAAGGACTCTCAAGAGTCTTCTCCAACACCACAGTTCAAAAGCATCAATTCTTCTGCACTCAGCTTTCTTCACAGTCCAACTCTCACATCCATACATGACCACAGGAAAAACCATAGCCTTGACTAGATGGACCTTTGTTGGCAAAGTAATACCTCTGCTTTTTAATATGCTATCTAGGTTGGTTATAACTTTCCTTCCAAGGAGTAAGGGTCTTCTAATTCATGGCTGCAGTCACCATCTGCAGTGATTTTGGAGCCCTCCAAAATAAAGTCTGACACTGTTTCCACTGTTTCCCCATCTATTTGCCAGGAAGTGATGGGACCAGGTGCCATGATCTTCGTTTTCTGAATGTTGAGCTTTAAACCAACCTTTTTTTTTCACTCTCCTCTTTCACTTTTATCAAGAGGCTTTTTAGTTCCTCTTCACTTTCTGCCATAAGGGTGGTGTCATCTGCATATCTGATGTTATTGATATTACTCCCAGCAATCTTGATTCCAGCTTGTGCTTCTCTTACATATATATAAAATGCAAGCATTTTCTCTCAACATACAGATTGTCACTTCAGATCTTTGACTATGTCTTTTGATACACAAATATTTTTACTTTGATACACAACATTTTTTACTTTGATGAAGTCCAGCATATATCAGACAAATACATATATAAGACAAATATATACACATATATTTGTAACTTTGGTGTCAACTCTAAGGATCTGTTGCCAAATCTGTGTTTGTGAAGATTGACCACTTTTTCTTCTAAGAGTTTTTATATGTTTAGCACTTACATTAAAATTTTCATCTATTCTGAGTTACATTTTGTGTATGAAGTGAGGCAGACTCTAACTTCACTCCTTTCCTTGAGGTTACCTTGTTGTTTCAGCACCACTTCACAGGTAGTAACAAAATAATTCTGATTCTTCCCTTCCATTCCTTGAATCAGGCTATCATTCTTCCCATTTTTATATAAGCATGCATGTTTGCATGACATATTCATAAGAATTACCCAATTAAATTCATTGTTATTATTTTGAACAAACTTTTAGCTTTGAGATCAATTAAGAGCAAAGAAAATAACTTTAACCTTCACTCATTTTTGTAGCTCTTCATTTATATAGATGGGTTTCTTACCTATGTGATTTTCCTTCTCTCTGAACAATTCTTTTAACAGTTCTTACAAGGCGGTTTTATTGGCAACAAATTCTCTCAATTTTTGCTTTGTGGGCTTTTTTCCCTCAAGAAAGTCTTCATTTCTCTTTCCCTAATGAAGCATCATTTTTCAGGGTTCACAGTCTTGGTTGATGATTTCTTTCTCTTGATGCTTTCAGTATTTCACTCCACTGTCCTTTTGCTTCTGAGGTATGTAAGGAGAAGTTGGAATGATTCTTCTTATTGTTCTTTAATAAGTAAGATGCTCTTTTCCTCTTTTTTTCAGAATTTTAAATTTATTTATTTATTTTGGCAAATTGAAAATATATGCCTAGGTGCAGGAGCTTTTTGATTATGTTTTGCTTTTTTGATATATATTTTGTTTATGTTCCTTAAATTTTCTTAATTGGTGTGGTGGTTTAGTATGTGATATTAATTTGAGGGAAATTCTCAGTCATTTTTGTTTCAAATATTTCTTCTGTTCCTTTATCTCTTTTTTCTCTATCTCCAATCACGAATATGTTACACATTTTGCACTTGTCTCATAGTCCTTGGATATACTTTTTAAAATCTTTTTTAAAGGTCTTTGGTCTCTTTGCATTGGTGGTTTTTGTTGAGATTTTCTCAAAATTCTTTCTTCAGCTGTGTCCAGTTTACCAAGAAGCCCATCAAAGGCTTTCTTTATTTCTGTGACAGTGCATTGATCTCTAGCATTTCTTTTTGATTCATTCTTAGGATTTCTCTTTCCTGACATTCCCCATCTGTTCTTGCATGGTTTCTACTTTATCCACTAAATCCATGAGCAGAGGAATATAATTTTGTGTTCTAATCTGATAATTCCACATCCCTGTCATGTCTGGTTTTGATGGTTGCTCTGTCAAATTCTGGTTTTTGCCTTTTGGTATGCCTTGTAATTTCTTGTGGAATGGTGAACATGATGTGCTTGGTGAAAGGAACTGTTACAAATATCATTTAGTAATGTGATGGTGACATGGGAGGAGGGGAAATATTCTATATCCTATGAATCAGTCTCATACATTAAACGAAACTTTGCCTCTGGACTGTGAGCTTTACGTGTTTTTCCCCTTCCTGAGGTGGGAGACGACAGGTTTAGTAGACTAGAGTTCAATATTTCTCTTCCCTCGCATGGAATGCTAGAGCTGACTGGATTGAGCATTTCCCTTTCCTTCAGTCAGTTAGGCTCTGATAATACCCCAGCAGGTGAGGCTATTGATTTAGCTAGTTTCTGTTGAGGGCAAGGCTTGTTAAGAATAGAGTGCTCTGATATATTTTAAAAACACTCCTTTTGCCCCTCCCCTGCTGGAAGCATAAAGGATTTTTTTCTGCAGTTATACTTTGAGAACTTGCTAAAACTCCTAGAGATAAATCTCAAAAAAATTTGATGGCCCCTGGAAGATGAAGTCACCCTGTCTCTCAAAGTTGCTCATGCTAACCGTTGAGTGATTTCTTTATTACAATTCAGATTTTTCCTTCCCTGATACTTGTTCTCATGGTTCTTTTCACTCACTGAACCTCCTTTTGCTAAGTCTGACTCCCTGTATTCCCCTGTCAGCCTCTCCAATCTAGGGGGCATTGGTGTTCCCTTTGTGCTCAACACTCTTAAGAGTCTTTGAAAAGTTTATTTTTTAGTCTGCTCAGCTTTTTAATTGTTTTTAGGAATGGAGTTGAAGCTTCCAAGGTCTTTAGAGCTCTCAGATTTATTTTTCTACATTTATAAATTTGTGAATTTTTAATTTTTCATTCTGCTATTGATATTTAGGTGATTCTCAGGTGGCTAAGACCATAAAGAGTCTGCCTGCAGTGCAGGAGACCTGGGTTTGATCCCTGGGTCAGGAAGATTCCCTTGGAGAAAGAAATGCAACCCACTCCATTATTCTTGCCTAGAGAATCTCATGGACAGAGGAATTTGGTGGGCTATGGGGTCGCAAAGAGTCAGACATGGCTTCATTTTCTTTCTTTCTTCTATTAATGTTTAGCCTCATTTTACTGTGGTCAGAGAAGATAAGTTGTATCATTTTTTAAATCTTTTTGAGTTTATTGAGAATTGTTTATGATCTAATATGTGGAGAATGTTGTATGTACACTGGAGAAGCATGTATATTCTGCTGTTGTTGACTGAAGTTTTCCTTCTATGTCTGAGAATAGTTGATTCTAGTGTTCAAGTTTTTATGTTTGCTCATCAGTCTTTTGTCTAGTAGTACTATTACTGTCTAGTAGTATCCATTATTGAAAGTGGATATTGAAGTCTTGGATGATTACTGTAGAACTCTGCATTTATCTTATTGGGTCTTTCAATGTTTGCTTCATATATTTTGGGGGCTCTGTTGCTTGATGAATACATGTTTATAATTATGTAACTTCTTGATGAATTCACCTTTTTAGTCTAGTATAAAAGATCCCATTCTTATTTATTCTCTTTAAACTAATTTTGATAATTTTTTTCTAATATTAATATAGCCAGTCTAGCTTTTTATTATGCTTTTATTTTATTTATTTATTTATTAAAAATACTTTATTTTATTTTACAATACTGTATTGGTTTTGCCATACATTGACATGAATCAGCCACAGGTGTACACAATCTCCCAATGCCAGAACACCCTCCCACCTCCCACCCCACACCATCTCCCCGGATCATCACGTACACCAGCCCCAAGCAACCTGTATCCTGTATTGAACATAGACTGGTGCTTCATTTCTTGTATGATAGTATACATGTTTCAGTGCCATTCTCCCAAATCTTCCCACCCTCTCCCTCTCCCTCAGAAGCCAAAAGTCTGTTCTATACCTCTGTGTCTCTTATGTTGTCTCACTTACAGGGTCATCATTACTCTCTTTCTAAATTCCATATA
>SJYC01020359.1:0-44316 GCA_006408675.1 Madoqua kirkii | reverse complement strand
TTATTGTGTTACTGTCAATTTCTCCTTTTATGTCTGTTAGTGTTTGTCTTACATATTGAGGTGCTCCTATGTTGGGTGCATAGATATTTATAATTGTTATGTCTTCCTCTTAGGTTGATCTCTTGATCATTGTGTTGTGTCCTTCCTTATCTCTTGTGATCTTCTTAATTTTAAGGTCTACTTTGTCTGACATGAGGGTTGATACTCCAGCTTTTTTCTGCTTCCCATTTGCATGGAATTTATTTTTGCATTCTCTCACTTTCAGTCTATACATATCTTTAGGCCTGAAGTGGGTTTCTTGTAGATAGCATATTTATGGATCTTGTTTTTGTACCCATTCAGACAGTCTGTGTCTTTTGGTTGGAGCATTTAATCCATTTACATTTAAAGTAATTATTAGTATATATCTTCATTTTTTAAATTTCCATTTTTCTAATTGTTTGGGGTTGATTTTGTAGATCTTTTTTCTTCTTACATATTTCTTGACTATAGAAGTCCATTTAACATTTGTTGTAAAGCTGGTTTGAGGGTACTGAATTCTCTTAACTTTTGGTAGTCTGAGAAGCTTTTTATTTCTCCATCAGTTGTGAATGAGATACTTGCTGGGAACAGTAATCTTGGTTGTAGACTTTTTGCTTTCAGTACCTTAAATATATCCTGCAATTCCCTTCTGGCCTGCAGAGTTTCTGCTGAAAGACTAGCTGTTAAGTGTATGGGGTTTCCCTTGTATGTTACTTGTTGCTTGTCCCTTGCTGCTTTTAATATTCTTTCTGTGGGTTTAGTCTTTGTTAGTTTGATTAGTATGTGTCTTGGCGTGTTCCTCCTTGGATTTATCCTGTATGGGACTCTATGCTTCTTGGAGTTGATTAACTATTTTCTTTTCCATGTTGGGACATTTTCAACTGTAATCTCTTCAAAAATTTTCTCATACCCTTTCATTTTCTCTTCTTTTTCTGGGACCCCAATAATTTGAATGTTGGTACTTTTGACCCATAGATCTCTGAGATTATCCTCAGTTCTTTTCATTCTTTTTACTTTATTCTGCTCTTCAGAAGTTATTTCCACTCTTTTATCTTCCAGCTCATTGATTTGTTCTTCTGCTTCAAATATTCTGCTATTGATTTCTTCTGCTGCTAAGCTGCTAAGTCACTTCAGTCATGTCCGACTCTGTGCGACCCCATAGACGGCAGCCCACCAGGCTCCCCAGTCCCTGGGATTCTCCAGGCACACTGGAGTGGGTTGCCATTTCCTTCTCCAATGCATGAAAGTGAAAAGAGAAAGTGAAGTTGCTCAGTCGTGTCCGACCCTCAGTGACCCCATGGACTGCAGCCTACTAGGCTCCTCTGTCCATGGAATTTTCCGGGCAGGAGTACTGGATTTCAGTAAATGTGTTATTTGTCTCTGTATGTTTATTCTTTAATTCTTCCAGGTCTTTGTTAACTGATTATTCCATTTTCTGCATTTTATTTCCAAGATTTTTGATCATCTTTGGCTCAGATGGTAAAGCGTCTGTCTACAATGTGGGAGACCCAGGTTCGGTCTCTGGGTTGGAAAGATCCCCTGGAGAGGGAAATGGCAATCCACTCCAGGACTATTGCCTGGAAAATGCCATGGACAGAGGAGCCTGGTAGACTACAGCCCATAGGGTCGCAAAGAGTCGGACACGACTGAGCAACTTCACTTTCACTTACTAGTATTAATTCTGAATTCTTTTTCAGGTATTTTGCCTATTTCCTCTTAATTTATTTGAACCTCTATGTTTCTAGTTTGTTCCTTCATTTGTGTAGTATTTCTCTGCCTTTTCGTTATTTTTTTAAAGTTTATTGTGTTTGAGGTCTCCTTTTCCCAGGCTTCAAAGTTGAATTCTTTCTTCCTTTTGGTTTCTGCCCTCCTAAAGTTGGCCCTGTGGTTTGTGTAAGTTTCATATAGGGTGAGATTTGTGCTGAGTTTTTGTTTGTTTGTTTGCTTGTTTGTTTGTTCATTTTTCCTCTGAGGGACAAGGCTGAGTGAGGTGGTAATCCTATCTGCTGATGATTAAATTTTTATTTTTGTTTTGTTTGTTATTTAGATGTGGCATCCTGTACAGGGTGCTAGTGGTGGTTGGGCGATGCTGGGTCTTGTATTCAAGTGGTTTCCTTTGTGTGAGTTCTCACTATTTGATACTCCCTCAGGTTAGTTCTCTGGTAGTCTAGGGTGTTGGCGTCAGTGCTCCCACTCCAGAAGCTCAGGGCTTGATCTCTTAGTATCAGCTTCTTCACATCTCTAGCTACTGATTTAAAGTCTGGTGTGTACACAGCTCAAAGGCCAGGCCCAGGTCACATGTCCAGGTCACAGCTGCAAGAGAGCTGTGCTGGAGGCTGATAGTCTGAGATCAAGGTACCCAGTATGGTCAGGTGAAGACCTTCTTTCAGGCTGCAGACTTGTCACTGAAACCTCCCCTTTCTGAATCGAGGTCCTGGAGGGAGACCCCAGTGTGTGGAGTAGATGGATCTCCAGATAGGAATGTTGAATTTTAAGCCAGCCTTTTCACTGTTCTCTTTCACTTTCATCAGCAGGCTCTTTAGTTCTTTGCTTTCTGCCGTAAAGGTGGTGTCATCTGCATCTCTGAGATAATTGATATTTCTCCCAGCAATCTTGATTCCAGCTTGTGCTTCATCCAGCCTGGCATTTCACATGATGTACTCTGCATATAAGTTAAGTAAACAGGGTGACAATATACAGCCTTTTTGTATAGCCTCTTTTCCCAGTTTGGAAACAGTCTGTTGTTCCTTGTCCAGTTTTAACTGTTGCTTTCTGCCCTGCATACAAATTTTTCAAGAGGCAGGTAAGGTGATCTGGCATTCCCATCTCTTGAAGAATTTTCCAGTTTGTTGTGAGCCACACAGTCAGAAGCTTTGGTGTAGTCAATAAAGCAGAAGTAGATGTTTTTCTGGAACTCTCTTGCCTTTTCTGTGATCCTATGGATGTTGGCAACTTGATCTCTTAATTCTAATTAAGATATTTATTGATATCTTATTTGATATAAATTGATATTGATATGTTAGTTGATAACAAATTGATATCTTAATTCTAGGCTATCCTCTTTTCAATATGACATAACCTTTGGAAGAATCTAGCTAAAATGCAATTCTGATCATCACTTCTTTGCTCAAAATCTTTCAGTTATTTCCTTCAATATTTGCTGGAGCAAATATCCTACTCTGTTAAAACCCTCTGAAATGTGGTCCAAACATACTTCCATAGACTCATCCACTGATATTCTTTTTACTGAAGCCTCTCGAGATAAATTCAGTTTCACATCATTCTTGTGGCATTTCTAGTTCTTAACAATAATAACCTGTATGCAGGTCAGGAAGCAACAGTTAGAACTGGACATGGAACAACAGACTGGTACCAAATAGGAAAAGGAGTACGTCAAGGCTGTATATTGTTACCCTGCTTACTTAACTTATATGCAAAGTACATCATGAGAAGCACTGGGCTGGAGGAAGAACAAGCTGGAATCAAGATTGCCGGGAGAAATATCAATCACCTCAGATATGCAGATGACACCACCCTTATGGCAGAAAGTGAAGAGGAACTAAAGAGCCTACTGATGAAAGTGAAAGAGGAAAGTGAAAAAGTTGGCTTAAAGCTCAGCATTCAGAAAACGAAGATCATGGCATCCAGTCCCATCACTTTGTAGCAAACAGATGGGGAAACAATGGAAACAGTTGCTGACTTTATTGTTTTGCTATTTTAATTTTTGCTCCAAAATCACTGCAGATGGTGATTACAGCCATGAAATTAAAAGATGCTTACTCCTTGAAAGGAAAGTTATGACCAACCTAGACAGCATATTAAAAAGCAGAGACATTACTTTGCCGACAAAGGTCCTTCTAGTCAAGGCTATGGTTTTTCCAGTGGTCATGTATGTATGTGAGAGTTGGATTGTGAAGAAAGCTGAGAGCTGAAGAATTGATGCTTTTGAACTGTGGTTTTGGAGAAGACTCTTGAGAGTCCCTTGGACTACGAGGAGATCCAACCAGTCCATGCTAAAGAGATCAGTCGTGAGTGTTTATGGGAAGGACTGATGTTGAAGCTGAAACTCCAATACTTTGGCCACCTGATGTGAAGAGCTAAATCATTTAAAAAGACCCTCATGCTGGGGAGATTGAGGGCAGGAGGAGAAAGGGATGACAGAGGATGAGATGGTTGGATGGCATCACCGACTTGATGGACATAGGTTTGGGTAAACTCCGGCAGTTGGTGATGGACAGGGAAGCCTGGCGAGCTGTGTGTGGTTCATGGGGTTGCAAAGAGTTGGACATGACTGAGCGACTGAACTGAACTGAACTGAACAGTAATAATCTATGTACATAGTTTGTTCTAACATTGGATTTCAAGTTCCATGATATCAGTACCTAGAACAGTGCTTTATATGTAGTAGCTGTCTAATAAATATTTGTTCCTGTGAGAAATAGAACTTGTGATGAAGTCTTAGATTTCTATGTATTTATTTATTTAATTTATTTTTAATATGAGAATGTCCATAGCATCTTTACTTGTAATAGCCTTAAACAAACCAGATATTTACCAGTAGGAGAATGTACAGGCATACTGTTGTCTATCCATATAATGAATTGCATCTCAATAGCAAAACAGAATAAACAACTAATACATGCAACCACATGGATGAATCTCCAAAACATTACAGTGAACAAATGAAGCCAGATACAAAGTTGTGGTACAGATACACAATGGAATATTACTCAGCTATTAAAAAGAACACATTTGCATCAGTTCTAATGAGGTGGATGAAACTGGGGCCTATTATACAGAGTGAAGTAAGTTGGAAAGAAAAGCACCAATACAGTATATTAATGCATTTATATGGAATTTAGAAAGATGGTAACGATGACCCTATACATGAGATGGAGAAAGCAATGGGAACCCAGTCCAAGACTCTCACTTGGAAAATCCCATCGATGGAGGAGCCTGGTAGGCTGCAGTCCACAGGGTCGCTAAGAGTCAGACACCACTGAGCGACTTCACTTTCACTTTTCACTTTCATACATTGGAGAAGGCAATGACAACCCACTCCAGTGTTCTTGCCTGGAGAATCGCAGGGACTGGGGAGCCTGGTGGGCTGCCGTCTGTGGGGTCGCACAGAGTCGGACACGACTGAAGTGACTTAGCAGCAGCAGCATACATGAGACAGCAAAAGAGACACAGATGAAAAGATTTTTTGGACTCTGTGAGAGAAGGCATGGATGGGATGATTTGAGAGAATAGCATTGAAACATGTATATTACTATATACTAGTGAAATAGATCACTAGTCCAGGTTTGATGCATGAAATGGGGCACTCAAAGCCAGCACACTGGGACAACCCATGGGGATGGGTTGGGGAGAGAGAGGGAGGGGGGTTTGGGATGGGGGACACATGTACACCCATGGCTGATTCATGCCAATGTATGTGAAAAACCACTACAATATTGTAAAGTAATTAGCCTCCAATTAAATAAATTAATTTTTAAAAAAACCAAACACAAAAGAATACATCTGATGATGATTCTGTTTTTATGAAATTCTTGAAAAAGTGAAACTAATACCTGGATGAAAAGAAATCATATGAGTAATTGCTTCTAGGGAGGAGAGACAAACTGGGAAAAACAAAGGGGAACTCTAGGGTCATATAAATGCCTCATTGATAAAGTTCAGATCACACAGTTGAATACATATGTCAAAACTCATTGGAAGGAAGGTAAAACTAATAGAAAGATCAGTAGTTGCCAGGGACTGGGGAAGAGGAAGGATGACTAGGTGGGGCACACAGGATTTTTAGGGCATTGGAAATATTCTGTATGATATTATAATGATGGATACACATGATTATATCTTTGTCTAAACCCACAGAATATCCAATGCCAAGAGTAAACCCTAATGGACTTTGGGTAATTTACACAGTAAACTGTAAACTGTCGACTTTGAGTGATTATCATGTGTCAATGTAGGCTCAGTTGTAATGACTGTACCACTCTGGTGGAGGAAATTGATAATGGTGGAGGCTATGCATATCTGGAAATAGAGGGGATATGAGAAATCTCTACCTTCTTTTCCATTTTACTATGAACCTAAAACTACTCTAAAAAATAAAATCTTTTAAAACAATAGCAACAACAAATAGTGTCATCAAATGGTACACTTAACATTTAGACATTTGTTTTATATTAAACCTTCCTTTAAAAAGTTATAAATAAATATTCAACTGTAATTAATGATGTACATGCTGAAGCACTTAGGGAAAAGAGTGTTTATGTCTGTTACTTACTTTGAAAGACATCAAAAAATAAGGTGGATTGATAGGTGAGTAGAGGGATACATGGATGAATAGATAACATGTGAAGTAACTGTAATAAAATGTTAATATGTGTATGTGTGCATTCACTCATGTTTGATTCTTTGTGACTCCATGGACTATAGCTCATCTGGGTCCTCTGTCCATGGAATTTTCCAGACAAGATTACTGGAGTGATTGCCATTTCCTTCTCCAAGGGATCTTCCCAACTCTGGGATTAAAGCCGCATCTGTTGTGTTTCCTGCATTATTCTTTACCAGTATAATGTTAATAGAATCTAACTTGTACAAGTGTTTACCATAAAATTTTTCAAATATTCTATAGTTTGAAAATTTTTATGCCATGCAGGTAGAAAAATTAAAAATGGCGTCTGGTCTATTTCTTTATTAGTGGTGAATTTCTCTTTTTCTATGATATGTCTGCCTTTATGGTGCCAGGGAAGACCAGAGAATGGGATATAAGGAGTAAATGGCAACCCACTCCAGTACTCTTGCCTGGAAAATCCCATGGATGGAGGAGCCTGGTAGGCTGCAGTCCATGGGGTCACTAGGAGTCAGCCCAACTGCACTTTTACTTTTGACTTTCATGCATTGGAGAAGGCAATGGCAACCCACCCCAGTGTTCTTGCCTGGAGAATCCCAGGGACGGGGGAGCCTGGTGAACTGCTGTCTACAGGGTCACACAGAGGCGGACACGACTGAAGCGACTTAGCAGCAGCAGCAGTCATCTAACTTTCCCAATTATCGATAACTTTCAGTGCATATAGCAAAAGTTACTAAAAATGAGAAAAACTTTATTTTTTTAATGTGGTTAAATATTCTTAATATTTTTATTTTTTTTAATTTTTATTTTTACTTTATTTTACTTTACAATACCATATTGGTTTTGCCATACATTGACATGAATCCACCACGGGTGTATATGAGCTCCCAACCCTGCATCCCCCTCCCTCTTCCCACCTTTCACCCCATATCATCTCTCTAGATCATCCCCATGTATCGAACATAGGCTGTCGCTTCCTTTCTTACATGATAATATACATGTTTCAATGCCATTCTCCCAAATCATCCCACCCTCTCTCTCTCCTTCAGAATCCAAAAGTCTGTTCTATATATCTGTGTCTCTCTTGCTGTCTCTCATACAAGGTCATCATTACCATTTTTCTAAATTCCATATATATGTGTCAGTATACTGTGCTGGTATTTTTCTTTCTGGCTTAGTTCACTCTGTATAATTGGCTAAAAAAATTCATAGTATGTGTTGTATTTGCTTAAGTTAAATAAACTACAGAACTGGCCAGGCTATTAAGAGGAATTTTGTGGTAGTTAGAGTCAGAATGAAGAAACTAGATAATTCTTCAGTCTTGTGGAGACTAGTTTTCTGAACATGCTTAGCTACTTAGTGATGTAAAGTTCCAGTAAAATATCCTGATTAATATACGTGAAAAGCAAATATACACGTTTTAATTTAAAAACCACTTCGTATCACGCTTCTTTTGTACTCTATTAGAGATACTCTAGATTTGGATATTCTAGAAATGGAATCAGCATCTCTCCAAGCTAAAGCAGATGTTCAGTGAATATTCTGTTTTCTAACTATCTCTTTTAAAAGTTTTATTTATATTATTTTCTTGTACATATTTGGCTAAGAAAAGTCTTTAAGTGATAAATTTCATTAAACATACGTGTCTTGGATGCTTCTAAGTTACCTATCACTTAGACTCTCTAATTTCATTGCTAGAGTTTGTTTTCCCCTTTCCTTAACAAGACAAAAGATGCATTCTATTTCTGATATGAAGTGGTGTCAATGGTCTGAGATGTAAAAAATAACTTAGAATTTTACTTGCCAAAGCCAAAGATTGTCTGTTTACTAATTTTGCCATCCATTACAGGATGAGCTTTTAAGGTATTATGTACAGGTCTGAATCTGACCTCTTGCATTTTCTCTAGGGGAGAACTGTAAAAGAATGACATGATCTTATATATAACAGATCTCAGATGTTCAGATATTTATGTTCTAACACATATAACTTTAGCTTGTGGTACATAAGGCTCTGTGCATGCATGCTAAGTTGATTCAGCTGGGTCCAACTCTTTGGGACCCTATGGACCAGAGCCTGCCAGGCTCCTCTGACGATTGGATTCTCCAGGAAAGAAAACTAGAGTGGGTTGCCATGCCTTCCTCCAGGGGGTCTTCCCAACTCAGGGATCGAACCCATATCTCTTACATCATCTGCATTGGCAGGTGGGTTCTTTACTGCTAGTGCTACCTTGGAAGTGCCAGTGGCCCTGTAAGAATATTTATTTTTTGAATCTATTTCCACTTTGATGAATCAAACTTTATTGTGATATATCATAAAATCACAGCTTTCTCAAGTTTCAAGGGATAGCTCCTCATCTCATGTGCCAGAATTTGATGAAAGCTAATCATTTCTGTGTTCATCAAGTTCACAAAATTATATATTTTCAAAAAATAGTTAACAAAAATAAGGTATAGAATGAAGACAAAATTACAGGGAAATTCAAGTAATAGAATATTTTAGGTGAACTGTCATTTGCATTGGGGCACTTGTTTCTTTTTAACTTATTCTGATTCACTATTTGAGTAAGTTATTTGAACATCACTTTTTTTTTTCATTTTGCTTGAGTAGAAAAATAGCTAAGATTTTTCACTGTAAAGTTATTACTAGTAACCCCAACATTCTTTTCTTATCAAACAGTAACAGAAGAAGAATGAAATAATATGAAATAAAGACAGAGAATCTAGAAACCCATGCTAGTCCATGGTTTGGACTTTTCCAATCAAGTTACTAAGTAATTAATGCTGAGTAGGAAATTTGAACTAGATCTTGCAGTCTTTATTCAAACTCAGTGGTTGTGACTAAAAGCAGTAAAATGCCTCAGAATGCAGCTGAGGAAAGAAGATTTCAGAGAAACAAGGCCTTAACAAAAAACTCTGATTAAATTGTCAATTACTAAATCACCAAGAACTTACTGTATTTAAATTCTATGAATTGTGAGCTTAAAAAGAATTAACTATGTAGTTTCCTTGTTTTTTATAAATAATTATCAGTGCTGTTAAGATTTTGCAGTTTATGTGATAGTATTTAAAAAGTGTTTTATTTTGGTTTATATGAAAAATTTCTGAATGGTTTCTAGGTACCAGGTTTTTCAATTAGATAAGAAATTATTTAGCTATCCCATCTTCCTTTTGTCTTTTGAAGAAAAACATAATTGAAAAGCTTTGTAGGTATTTTTATACAGACATCAAAATTTTTTCCAATTCTGTATTATAGGCCAGCTATAAGTCAAGTTATTTCAGCTAATGAGATTTGCTTTGATCAGAGGAGGCCAATCATCCTTCAAAGCTTTGCTGTGTTTTGAAATGCAAGCAAGTACATAATAAATTGAGGTTGCTGCAGAAGCAACAGATCAAAATAGAGGTTGATGTTTCATTAGATCACATTAATACCTGACAAAAAGGATGACTACAAATCAATGGGGAAGCCTGCTACTCTGTGGGTTAGTGTAAGCAGAAGGCAGACTTTCTCCTTCCCCACCTCTCTCCCACCTTGCCTCTGTCTCTTTCTTCTTTTCTCCTTCATCTATTAATATTTCACATTTTGTCAGTATATTTTAGACAGAAGTGGTGAGTTAAGGCCAAATATTATTTATTTTTTATAGATATTAGAGTGCTGCATATTTCAGTGGGTGATAGGACAGTAGTTGGTAGAGAGAACATAACTATATAAAATCTTTTATAACCCTCTCAATTTATGTATATCTGTTTTTTCATGAGGAATAAGTCTTTAAATAGATATTTTTGGGAAATGCACATTCCTCGTGGAACATAGCTTTAATAACAGATAATATGTCTCACTGAAAGAAGGGTCAGATGAACTTGGCAAATGAGACTGGGGAAATTCCTGTATTGTAATAAGTAAGAATTTTCTGTTTCTTTTTTCTAATTGCTAGAAATACAGGTTACTTAACAAGTTACAGGGCAAATTATACCACTTCATTTTAGTTATCCACCTCTGCCACTGAGCTTGATTTAGCCAATTTAGTCATTGGGGACAGTCTTTGTTTTTTTCCAACAACAACTAACTTTCTACTTTTTTGACACCAACAATCAGTCCCAGATTTCAATTCTGACACTAACTATAAGGAATTATCACTGTCCCACATTTTGTGCCCTGACTTCAGACACCAGCTATAAATAGAGTCCTCAGGCTATCTATACTTCTGCTCGGTTAACTATAAGTTCCTATGACCACTCAGGTTCCTATGACCTCAGGTTCAGTAATATGCTAGACCTACTCACAGAATTCAGGAAGGTTCTATACTTAGAATTAACGTTTTATTTTCAAAGATATCAGTACAACTCAGGAGCATCAAATGGAAGAGATACACAGGGCTAGGTATCAGGGTGGATGGTCTAGAACTTCCACACTCCTCTGGGCATGTCATCCTCCTAGCACTTCAATGTGTTCACCTACCAGGAAGCTTCCTAAATCTCATTGTTTAAGTTTTTATTCAAGGTTCATTGTGTAAATGTGATCAATTAAATCACTGACCTGATTAAACTCAGTCTCCAGCCCCTGTCTCTTTCCCAGGGGTCAAGGGATGGAGCTGAAAGTTTCAATCCTCTAGTCATGTCCTTGGACTTCGTGGTGAACAGCTGTCATTCTGAAACTATCTCAGGGCCCACTATGAGTTACCTCCTTACCAACTCAGGTATAGTAGAAAGGGGCTGGCTATGAAAAACAAGACACTCCTATCACTTAGGAAATTCCAAGGGTCTTAGAAGTTTTGTGTCAGAAACCAGGGGCAAAGACCAAATTATGTTTTTTTATTACACCACAGACATACATTTTGTTTGTAGAGTCCTGGTGCTGTTTTCTCTCTTAGATTTTAAGGCCTGTTTCTTTAGCTGGCACCACTTGAGATCAGCTTCATATATTTACAAGAAGTGAAGTTAGGTTGGCCTAAGACTTAGGGCCATAGTGGGAAGGGTGGTGGGGAGATGCTGGGGTGAGTGGTGGTGATAGAAGGGCCACTGATACCAGTACCTGCCTCATAGAGTTTTCTGAGTGTCAATTTATACCTGTGAATTGCTCAAAACAGTGCCTGGTAGATAGTGGCAGCTATATAAGTGTTGGCTATTACTATTATCTTTTTGTTATTGTATCACCAGTGTCTTTATTTTGCTCATAAAAGCACTGAGGCTCGAGAGGTAAAATTAGTTGTTCCAAGCCTCAGTGGCTCTTACATACCTAAAGCCCAGGTATAAGCCCTACTTCTTGGATAAGAATCGGAAGTGACGCATTAAAGACCTGGATTTCTTTGAAGGCCTCGTTTTGCCCATGTTTTAGGCAATTACAGAAACTCACGTTGTATAACACTAATGAGGCACTACAGGCAGAGAACTGTTCATGATGGGGTTTTATGACTGCTGTTGATGTGTACAACACATTAAATAGAGTAATCACCATGTTTGGAGCTCTGTAACAGAACAAGAATTTTCCTATATTGCCTATTAGAATCTCATAGTAAAAGCCAGTAACTTGGATTGTGGTGAAAATGAGTCCATGATGATAGTAATTTAATGGGTAAGTTATACTGGAAGCCAGGTTCCCTTTTAGCTGCCTTAAATTTTACCTTTGTTGTCTCATAGCCTTTTGCATTTGAGCTTGGTGGTTAATGGTCTCTGTAATAAGTTTGAAGAAGAGAGTTTAAAACTGTGGGGGCTGAATTTTCCTTTTTCAGTGGCTACATAAGACCATCATACTATTATTACTTAGGCTCTGGCCTAGCAATTTTCATCAACTTGATCCTTTTAACTTTCTGGCCATTATAATTAATAATTTACTAATTAAAATTTGAATTAGTTGCCAGTAGCAGATGGCAATAAACCCTTAAGAATTTGAAGTTTCTTAGCTGTTTCCTGTTTCTTTGCTGCTTCCCCTTACCAACTTCTAAAACGTCAAAAAATACAAACGAGTAAGAGTGGGACTCATATTTGAAACCTCTTATTTTGTGATTCTTCAGCTTAACTTCAAGCTGATAAAAATCACTGAAAAGTGGGAGCTGCCTTGGGAACATTTTTGCCTAAATAGGAATAGTTTGAAACTACAGTTCTTAAGAGGAATTCATAAAGAGCTCTTCATCATTAATGTGTTAAATATCACAACTTAGCCATGTTCAGCCTATAAACCTTTACCACTTGCCTCAATCCGTTGCCTGATTTCTTCAGTCCTCAGCAATGCATAGTTGGAGCGCGCAAGATGATGCACTCAGTCTCCTTCTGGCATCTTTGATTCTGTTTCTTGACCTTCTGAATGGATATGAATAGCTTTAATGCCCTTCCCACTTTCTGTTCTCTTTCCTCTCTGTTTTTCCTTTCACTGTCAGTAAGGGATATGTGGACAGATACCCCAGTTTCTTTTTTTATCTTCACCTCAAATATTGACAAAATATAGTCTCAATGAAAGAAAAAGGCTATAGATAATCACACAGGCAAACAGCTTAAAACACACGAAATATAAGAGCAATTGTAGCCTTTTTCTCAGATTACTTTTAGCTAACTGTGTTCCTGGAAAAATCTTGCAATGTTTTGTCTTTATTGGATGTCTATTTGTAAATAACTTGCTAAAAGGTTATTTTCATGCATGCAATCATGTGCTCAGATGTTTAGAATTCACTGGGACAAAGATACATTTTCAAAGTGAAAGCTGGTCTTTCATTGAGGCATTGCACTTCCACCACCTCAAGAGACCATTGCTGGAAAGCCACCACGGGCAAGATCTTGAAGGATTGCCATGGGTGACATGAAGGGTATATAACATGATTTCTTCTCTGAAGGACCTAGCTGGGAAGACAAAGAAACCTTTTATCTTTACACAGAATTAATGTGAGGATGGCAAAAATGTTCTAAGTAAGGATGTGATTTACTGGTATGAGGAGACTTTCAAGGAAGATAAGACAAATGATGTTAAGCAAAAGATACTGAAGAGATCACAAGCTGAAAAAGTTACAATTTTCCTGCATCAGCCAAGGTATGTAGTTTCAAGTTCCACTGTCTATCATGAGCAGGAGACAGAGAAACAGAGATAGAAACCTATCTGTCCAAATCTCTGTCTACCTATCTACCTACCTATCCACCTATCCCGAAAGATTTATTTTAGGGGATTGACTCACATGACTATGGAGGCTGGCAAGGGTAGGCCAACAGGTAGAGATAAAGGAAAATATTGATGTTGCAGCTTGAATCCAAAGGCAGTCTCCTGGAAGAATTCCTTTTGTCTCAATGGGAGGTCAGTAGACTTTCTTGGGATAGAAGAGGCACACTGCCATTACTCAGAGACTCAGAGTGTTCTAGCTTAAATATTAATCTCATCAAAAAAAATCTCTTCAGAGAAATATCTAGGATAACATTTGACCCAGTATCTGCTACCATTGCCTAGCTAAGTTGACATATAAAATTAACCATCATGAATGGCAAAATCCTCTTTACAGATATGGCCTGGTTAGCCTGCCACCCTTGAGATTTGTGAATAATATGTCATCAAGAATCAAAGTCTTGATTGGCAGCACCTCAGTAATATACCCACCTCCCTGTTACAGCAAGTGAGGAGAGGGAGGCTCTTGACCATTGGTTTCAGTTGTGGGAGGTGGCTGTTCTTTCAAGATCAAGAAGTTTCACTTAAATGGAAGTCAAGCGGCTCAAAGGGAGGGAGGTGATATTCTGGACCTGTGAAGAACAAATACCTGCTCTACTTCTTTGCTGTGTGACGTCATGTTTCAGAAGTTTTGTATCTAATCTGCTTTTTTCTTGAATCCTCAGCAGCCATATATTTATTCACTTATTTATAATTTAACCCTCTCCTCCAGAATGTAAGCTTAATGAGGAGAGGGATCTTGTCTCTCTTATTCACCACTCCAGTACTGCCTGACACAGTTGGTGTTCAGTATATATTTTCTTAATAAATAAATACATGAATAAATGTTTGACTATGGACAGTAGACAGTCTCTGCTATAGCCTGAATGTTGGTGTATGCCTCAGATTCATGTGAGGAAACCTAACCCCCTTTATGAGGGTATTTGCAGGTGGGACCGTTGGGGAATCTGATAAGGGCACTAATCCCCTCAGGAATGAGATTAATGTCCTTATAAAAGAGTTCCCAGAGAGCTTCCTCTCTCCTTCCACCATGTGAGGACACAATAAAAAGATAACCATTTATGAACCAGGAAGTGGACTCTCACCAGATGCTAAATCTGCCAGTGTCTTGATCCTAGTCTTCCCAGCCTTTAGAACTATGAGAAATAAAGTTCTATTATGAACTCTCCAGTCAATGGTATTGTTATAGCATCATAAATGAACTGAGACAGTCTGTAAATAAATGTATATGGTTATAAGTCTATAAATACATACGTTATATGTCCTGCTTGACTTTAACTCCTTGCTACTATGAGAGAGAAATGATGAAAAATAGGGCTATCAAAAATTTTATCCTTATATTCTATACAGAACCAAGAGTTTTAATAGCAGAAGTTCATTTTGTTTGTTTTGTTTCAGTCATAAATTCCTGCACATATTTAACACATGTGATATATGACACTCTATATATGCTAAGGAAACAAGAAATAGAAAGTCAATTCCATATTTATGGGTCTTTGTCTTACATGTCATAGATTTTTCTAATCTTTTCCACAATTTAGACAGTTTCTCTTCTTTTATTCAACGTTTTCTGCACAAAGGGGATTCTTTATTAAAAGTTATGAATGTCATATAGACCTAAGAGAAACTGTTTTTGCTTCAAAGAAAGTGAAAACATCAGTAAGATATTGATAAAGCTTTTTTCCAGATGATCAGTGTTTTTTCACTGAAGAATGGTTTTTCTATTTTCCATGGCAGAGAATTCCACATTCGGATGTTCCACCGTTGCCAGTAAAGGTTTTCCCAGCCCAGCATGAACAACACTTAGTTAACAATACCTAGTAATGTGCATATTGAGTCCCTCAGCCAAAAGTTATAATGGAGAGACTTGTGCTTGGATAATTTATGTGACAAAATGCACTTTCCAGCATTTTGATGCTGTTTGTTTAGGATGATCTAAAACTTTACTTTTTAAGGCCTTTGATCTCTTAGTCCTTCTGATGATTTCCCCAGTTACCTTTTGCTGCATAATAAATCTCACCAAACTTTGGGGTTGGGGGTGAAGCAGCAGCTATCTTACTGTACTCACTGATTCTGTGGTGGTTAGTAATTCATAAGGCACAAGCAGAGATGGATTCTTTATTCTTTGGTGTCTGGAGCCTTAGCTGGGAAGACTCAAATAGCTGAGGGTGACTGGAATGGCAGGGGAGCTGGAAGATGAAAGGCTAGGCTCAGCTGGGACCTTGGATTACAGTACCTACCAGTGGCCTCTCCATTGGCTTAAGCTTCTCATGGCATGGTGGCTGGGTTCCCAGGGTGTGTACCACAAGAATGAATGATATTCATTGAATTTTGAATCTCAGAAAATTGTTTTCTTTGAGGCACATGTTACTGTGGAATCAGATACAGGTTTGAATCTCTACTAACTAGCTGAAAGAACTTGGGTATGCTTTTTTCTTTCTCCTTTTTTTCTTTCTTTGTTATAACTTCAGTTTTTTTCATCTATGTTTGGGAATCTGACAATATGGTAGGCCAACTTTTTTTCTTCCCCTGTGAGATGAAAAATGACTATTTGGGAATAGACTAGCTCAGTTTGAAATTTTGCATAAGGACCACAGACGACTCCACAAAGAGAAGGGACCAGGATAACTTACTGCCTGTGCCCTGTCCCCACTCAATTCCAATTTTTCTGTGATTCAAGTCAGGAACTCTATCACAGTAGCCCAGGATTTCCTTGAGCAAGACCCAGGGGTGGGAATAAGTGATATAACTGCTAAAATAAAATAATGATGGGTATAGAAAGAGAGGACTACTGGGCAGGTCATGATCAGTGGTTCAGGGAAGTGAAGGGAAACTCACTTTGGCGAGATTTCTCTGGGAATCACTTGAAAGGGCTACAACGTTGAGCCCTAGGTGGTTTCGCTTGGAGTCTCAGTGACTGTAGTACTTTGTACTAAAGGCAAGGAGGACAAATATCTTTTGCCCTTCCTTGACGGAGCTTAGGGATGTGGAGCATCCTGCAGTGGCAGTACAACCATGGACAAAACAAGAATAATGCCCTATAGTGACGGAGGAGAAGCCCCTGGTCTGCATACTTGGTTCAGTGGCCTCTCATTTTTGAGGCAACACCAGGAGCCTTGGTTTACTCTGGAGCAATGTGCTTCTCATGTCACTTATGAGATTCCCCAGCCTAAAGATGGCTCTTTTGAGTTGTAGTCTGAGATACACCAGTGGGTCTGGGCCTTTGACTATTTTAGCTACTGACCAGAAACCTTGAGCATATCAGGGGAGAGTCTGGGGGTGAGTGAAAAGGGACAGGAGGGGATTAATGTGGTGTCAGACTCTCAAACTTACACAGGAGACCGCAGTTACAAATGTAAAGCAGAACAAAAATGCCAACTGTATCTGTTGATGTAGAGTACATAATAAAAAAAAATATATGTGTGAAGTGCCTAGCATAGTAATTGGTCTACATTAGTCAATCCTAAAGGAAATCAGTCCTGAATATTCATTGAAAGGACTGATGCTGAAGCTGAAACTCCAGTACTTTGGCCACCTGATGTGAAGAACCGACTCATTGGAAAAGACCCTAATGCTGGGAAAGATTGAAGGCGGGAGGAAAAGGGGACAACAGAAGATGAGATGATTGGATGGCATCACTGACGTGATGGACTGAAACTCCAGTACTTTGGCCACCTGATGTGAAGAACCGACTCATTGGAAAAGACCCTAATGCTGGGAAAGATTGAAGGCGGGAGGAAAAGGGGACAACAGAAGATGAGATGATTGGATGGCATCACTGACGTGATGGACATGAGTTTGAGTAGGCCCTGGGAGTTGGTGATGGACAACGAAGCCTGGCATGCTACAGCCCATGGGATCACAAAGATTTGGACACGACTGAGCAACTGAACTGACCTGAGGAACTCAGTTAACATTTTTTCCTTCCCATTCTCCTCTCTTCTTTCTTATGGGAATAAAGCATTAATTTGGGGGTCAAACAAATCTGATTTTTGAATTCTGACTTTTTATTTGCTAGTTGTGATCTTGAGTCAGTCTTTTACCTTTCTGAGACTTAGTTTTACCATTAGAAAAATGATTATTTTGTAAGTTTAGTAACATTAAAATAAAATGATAAAAACTCAATAAAATGATATTTCCACCCCTTTTCCTTTTATCTTCTCTTTACTACACACTCAGCAAAAATACATAGTCATTTTATAGTTCCAACTTCCTGGGGAATTTCAAATGTATTCCTCTCTACCTTTCCTGAGCGACACCGTCCTTGACAAGGATTTCTTTGGGACTGTCCACATTTCCTAGACTGAATTTCCCCAAATCTCCCTGAACACAAGAGGCCATACTCACTTCCTTCCTTTATCCAGGAACAAGGTCACCTCCTGTAAATTTTGGAGTATGTCCATTTGAGGCCTGCTCTGGCTTTATGTTCATCACTTAACTTCCCCCTTGGAGGAACTAGATAAGTTTAGAGGTTAATTTTGAGGGTTTTGTCTTGTTTTCATTGGTTGGTAAAGTATTACTACCTCCAGGAAAACAATTAGGTATCCACAAGGAGCACCCAAGTTCTCAGCATATGCCATAGTCAGTATTTATTGGGTGACCAGGAGCTAAAGGGCTCCCTGTGATCAAAGTGCTTAAACCTAAGAGCTCAGACTAGCCTCAGAGTTTACCTGGTCTCAACCTCTGCACTCAGGGGTTTCCTTGAACTTAAAGCAGCTCCAGTCCAGACCCTAGTGCCTCATAATGATACAAAATCCACTCAGATTTTTGAATTCTCTATTTGAAACCCTTGAATTGTTTTAGAGCTTTCTCTAGTCACCCTACCCTTGGACCAGATTTGTTATGTAGCGTGAAATTGAAGCTAGTGGGCATTCATCTTCTGGCATTTGTTCTAACTCCTGACCAAATGCAACTACCCTGAGATAGTGCAAATTGCTGACTTATTCATGCAGATGGAGGTGGTGGTAGTTTAGTTGCTTACTTATGTCTGACTCTGCGACCCCAGGGTCTGTAGCCTGCCAGTTTCCATGGAATTTTCCAGGCCAGTATACTGGAATGGGTAGCCTATTCCCTTTTCAGTGGATCTTCCCGACCCAGGAATTGAACTGCAGTCTCCTGCACTGCAGGTGGATTCTTTACCAGCTGAGCTTCTGGGGAAGTCTTATAGGGCTTAAAATTAAAAGAAATCAAAGGTTCTTGAACTGGAAAGAGAAAACTCATAGACATGTTAGTATTCCAGCCAAGAGACTGTTAATGTGAATGTTTAATTTTACTTATTCTGCTTGGCTCCGTATGCTTGATGATGACAAATGGATAAAGCTTCAAGGTGATAAATATTTGGTTTACTTAAGAAAAGGTGTTTCATAACTAAAGATGGAATGGGTAATCTGAGAGGTAGTAAATTTTCTGTCATTGGGAGGATTTACTCATAAGCTGAAAAAATCAATTACAGTAGGGATTTAGGCTTAGTAAGTGTTATTGGGCTAACAAACTCCAAGCTCCTATTGAAGCTGAAAATCCTAAATACATGATTCTAACATTTACTTGCCTAATTAAACGTATGTTTACTGTGAAATGTTTGAATTACCATGACAAAGATGGTCCAAATGCAAAGTTTTACATATGAGATTTAGACATTGATCTGGGTAATTTTAGCCCAAGATTATTGGAACGCGTAATGGTATTGTGCTTTATTGTGATGGTTCTGAGTTCCAATTCTGATCCGTTAGTTAATGAGGTGTATAGAAGTGTATTGAAACTGACTCAAACCAGCTTGTGCAAGCTGACTGTGTGCATTTCTTCCCAAGTTTGCATTCAGAGCCTTCATGTTGGCAGCTTGAAACTGGCCATACTGGGAATACTTACAACATGAAAAATGGAAAAACACTAAAGATCAGGGTTTTTTTCACTCTCTGCAAAGCTGGCTGTTTATTTACCTGTAGAACCATTAAAAATGTTTTTTAATGTGAATTTCAGCGCATAAAATAGATAAATGAAGAATAAAGCTAGGGGAATGGGTCCATAAGCCATACCCACTGATCTTCCCCTCTTGCCAGGGTACATCCTTCCCCAGTAAAAGGCTCTAAGGCTTCTCTGTGGCACCCTGTAACTCCATGGGATTTAAAAGCCTCTGGGAAGATAATCCTTTTTACTCACACTATGACTGCATTATTTTAGCCATTATTTTAATTTTCCTAGATCTAAGAATACAGACAGAAAACAGCAAGGTTTCCTCCAGTTTTATAAGATTGTCTTTAAAATGCAAAGCCAAAGGGATCAGTCTGAGAACACTGGAAATCTGATTCCTATAAATACAAGAAGAAATGCACATAGGAAACAATGAGTTTCCTAACTTTGTAAGTGTTCTTAATGTAATTGTGGTTTTTCTCTTGTAATGCAGGGCTAGCCCAATGTGTAGTCATAAGTTTACATGTCATAAACCTCAGACCTTTCCATTAGCATATTACCTTTCTTTTTCTTTGTTAGACTAGAAACTCGAAACCCTGAGGGAATAAGATTTGGTGGAATGTTGTAATGTGTGGAGTAGGGACTATGAAAAGACAGTTTCAAACGATATACGGACTTTTGGAGGGCTCCTAAAAAAGAGGAGAGGGCTTTAAAAGGATAATTCCCCAAGAGCAAACTTTGTCCGCTTGTTTTTTTCAGGTACATGACCTGTTTCCTATAGTATCTGAAAACTCCCCTAGGAGGATCATTAGGGTCATAGGATCATAGACTGTCAGGCCTAAGTCTAGGTATCTAGAGTGATATGCTTGAGGTACCCCGATGTTTCCAGAGTGTCCATACATCAGAAAACAGAAGCATGCATGCCATGATCTGCTGTAAAACTTCCCAAGTCAAGTTAACTTTATCACGGATTGTGGAATTCCTGTTCTCAAATGCTAAAGTGATATCACATGCGCATATTTTGGTTTTAATATTTTCAGCTGAATTTCTCTTGTGATCTGAACTCTGATTTCTTTACTCTCACTCTTCCCATTTTCCCCAGAATTAGAGTGAGTTCATTGGTTCATTTTCCTTTCAAGGTTTTCTAATTCTGTTGCTTCTTCCCTTGACTTTGTCCCCTAATTTCCCTTATATCAAGTTCTCATCTTCAGAGGGAGGAGCAGAGTCATGGCTGGCTAGATTGTACCTCTTATCTCTACCTACACTCCTTCCTGTTTCCTTCTCTTGCCAGGTTTCCCTCTTCACTCTGCCCTTCAGTCCCTGAACTGGCTTTGGACTCATAACCTTTTCTGCCACATGCCCTGCATGTTAAGCCCACATCCTAATCTGCTTTGCCATGGATTGTCTCCTTCCTCTGCCTAAATCCTTCCCTAGTATCCCTGGTCTTCAACCTGCTATCTTGTCTTCTGCCATCTGGGGTTAGAGCTCTATTTATTGACTTATATTTGTGTCTGTTTCTGTAAATCATCTAAAAGAGAGATTTTCTATGTTTGCCCTGGAACTATGCTACCTTTCAGATATTAAGCACACAACATAAAGGTGAATTGCCACCCTAAGTCTCTTTACAGTTAAGAAGCTTTAGATATTTTGGTTTCTTCTCCAATGCAGAGAACAATTAAAGATGTTCCCAAATAGTTAACAAAAACAATTTAGTAAATACTATTCTAAGAACACAAATCAGAGGTAGGGACTGACTAATTATATTGGCCCAGTCTGTAGGGACAACCAAGTCAAGCAAAGCTACTTTACCATGCAATATATATAATTTTGTAGTGAGTTTTGGAAGACAGATAATTTTTGATCAAATATATAACTGTGTGTTCATCAGATTTAGCTTTTCAAATCTAATGATATGACACCTAGTGTTAGTTTTGAGTACTGCTGAATATTTCCATACAGTGTATTGACTCTCCATTTTTAAAATTTCATTTAATTTCTTTATATACCTTGTGAGATTTATTCAGGTTATGATATAGTCTCAGGAAAGATATAACTTACTCTTTGGTATCCAAATTGTAGAATGTGATTTGAAGTCAGAAGGCTGGATTCTAGACATGGAGCTGGGTAGCTCCTGTGTGGTTTTTTGTTTTTTTTTTTAACTTTTAATTTTGTGTTGGGGTATAGCCAATTAATGGGCTCCCTAGGTGGTGCTAGTGGTAAAGAATCTGCCTGCCAAAGCAGAAGATGTAAGAGACGCAGTTTCAATCCCTGGATCAGGAAGATCTCCTGGAGGAAGGCATGACAACCCACTCAAGTATTCTTGGCTGGAGAATCTCATGGGCATAGAAGCCTGGTGAGGTACAGTCCATGGGGTCCCAAAGAGTTGACACAACCAACTTAGCATGCATGTATACAATGTTGTGATAGTTTCAGCTGAACAGCAAAGGGGACTCAGCCATACATAAACATGTGTCCATGCTCTGCCAAACTCCCCTCCTCTCCAGGCTGCCACATAACATTGTAGCTCCTGTGTTCTTGTGCAAACTGTTTTCCTCTTCAAGTCTGTCTGAATAACCTCACTGGTAAAATGAGAGGGATGGATCTTATGTATTTCTGCTGCTGCTGCTCCTGCTGCTAAGTTGCTTCAGTCATGTCCGACTCTGTGCAGCTCCATAGATGGCAGCCCACCAGGCTCCCCCATCCCTGAGATTCTCCAGGCAAGAACACTAAATTGATTTAAAGATAGTACAAACAAAAGCAGTCATTTTCTGTCAAAAGAAAAAAGCTGTGCAAACAAAAGTTTTGGTGAATATGTTACTGATTCCTCTTGAATTTTAATTGCTTCTGGGTTTTGAATTCACTCCCACTTAGACTACTCCAGGTGAATTAGCCAGAAGTTTGCAGCTGCTTTTCCTGTTTCACCTTTTATCAGGCATAGAGAAGATAGTGGAAAACCAGAGGTTTTATATGATTGCAGAACCAAATTAAGGTTGTCATTGTAATAGCTCCTCACAATACATAAATTGTATAGAAATATAAATTGAAGTTTTAATTGGCTACATTTATAGCTGTAAGGTCTTCAAAAATACATTCTGAGTGTCTTGAATGCTGTTTCAGTTATTGTAAAAATATCTGCCAAAAAAGGAGATTATTAAAAGATAGAGATGGCCAATAGAACTTCAAGGATGATCTTTTCGTCTTAAGCCTTCCCCATCGGAATGTGAGATATTTATTTGTTGAAAGATGTGTTGTTTCTTCCCTTGACAATGTGATTGTTATGAAATTACCAGCAATGCTAATGTTTTGGCCAAAAGTGAAACAGGTTTGTTTAATGTTTTGTTTTGTTTGTTTTCTTTAAACTGCTTATAATCTTGGAATGACATCAGTTAAGCTGTCTAAAAAATGAAAAATAAAGCCAGTTACTTGGGGCTAATGAGAAGAGCTCATATTTTGATATATTAGATGCAAAGTGCTTAGATCTTCCAGACAACTTACTAAGACAATTTTCCTTCGAGAAAATGATGCCAAAAGTGAAACAGGTTTGTTTAATGTTTTGTTTTGTTTGTTTTCTTTAAACTGCTTATAATCTTGGAATGACATCAGTTAAGCTGTCTAAAAAATGAAAAATAAAGCCAGTTACTTGGGGCTAATGAGAAGAGCTCATATTTTGATATATTAGATGCAAAGTGCTTAGATCTTCCAGACAACTTACTAAGACAATTTTCCTTCGAGAAAATGAGAGTATTGAGTGGGGTAGGGTGGGGGGAGTGGGGCAGAAATTGGATAAAGGTGATCAAAGGTTATCTTATGACTTCTAGTTATAAGATAAATAAGTACTAAGAGTGTCGGCATGATAAATAACACTGCTCTACATTATATATATGAAAGCTGTTATGAAAGCTGTTAAGACAGTAAATCTTGAATTATCATAGGGAAAAAATATTTTTTAAAATTTCTTTAATGTATCTATCCCCTTCATGGATCACAGCTTTGTTGTGGCAAAGGGGCTTGCATAACCCAATGAAGCTATTAAGTCATGCCATATGGGGCCACCCAACATGGAAAGGTCATAGTGAAGAATTCTGACAAAATGTGGTCTACTGGAGAAGAAAATGACAACCCCCTCCAGTATTCTTTCCTTGAGAACCCCATGAACAGTATGAAATGGAAAAAATATATGACACTGGAAGATGAGCTCCAAGGCCAGAAGGTATCCAATATGCTACTGGGGGAGAGTAGAGGGCAATTACTAACAGCTCCAGAAAGAATGAAGAGACTGGGCCAAAGTGGAAATGTTGATCAGTTGTGGATGTGTCTGGAGGTGAAAGTAAAGTTCAATGATGTAAATAACAATATTGCATAGGAACCTGGAATGTTAGGTCCTTGAATCAAGGTAAGTTGGATGTGGTCAAGCAGGGTATGGAAATATTGAGTATTGACATATTAGGAATCAGTGAACTAAGGTGGTTGGGAATGGGTAAATTTAGTTCAGATGACCATTATATTGACCACTGTTGGCAATAATCCCTTAGAAGAAAAGAGCCTGAAATACAGTACTTGGGTGCACCCTCAAAAATGACAAAATGATCTTGGTTCATTTTGAAGGCAAACCATTCAACATCACAGTAATCCAAGTCTGTGCCTCAACCATTGAAAGGAATGGTTGAAGAAGTGAAGAATCAATGAAGAAAGTCATCAGTTCTATGAAGACCTACAAGGCCTTCTAGAACTAACACCAGAAAATGATGTCCTTTTCACCATAGTGTGAAATGCAAAAGTAGGAAATTAAAAGATTGGAATAATAGGCAAATTTGGCCTTGGGGTACAAAGTGAAGCAGGGCAAAGGCTAACGAGTTTTGTCAAGAGAACATGCTGGTCACAGCAAGCATCCTTTTCCAACAACCCAAGAGATAACTCTACACATAGGCATCACAAGATGGTCAATACCAAAATCATAGTGATTATGTTTCTTTGTAGAAACATAATAAGATGGAGAAGCTCTATATAGTCAGCAAAAACAAGAACTGAAGCTGACTGTGGCTAAGGTCATGAACTCCTTGTTATAAAATTCAGGCTTAAGTTGAAAAAAGTAGGAAAAACCATGGTGAATGGTGATCATAGCCATGAAATTAAAAGAGACCTGATCCTTGGAAGTAAAGCTATGGCAAACCTAGATAGCATATTTAAAAGTAGAGATGTCACTTTGCTGACAAATGTCCATACAGTCAAAGCTGTGGTTTTGCCAGTAGTCATGTATGGATGTGATAGCTGGACCATAAGGAAGGCTGATCACTGAAGAAATGATGTATTTGAATTGTGGTGCTGGAGAAGACTCTTGAGAATCCTCTGAACTGCAAGGAGATCAAACCAGTCAGTCCTAAAGGAAATAATCTGGAATATTCATTGGAAGGAGTGATGCTGAAGCTGGAGCTCCAATACTTTGGCCATCTGATGCCAAGAGCAAACTCACTGGAAAAGACTCTGATGCTGGAAAAGATTGAAGGCAGGAGGAAAAGGGGATGATAGAGGATGAAATGGTTGGATGGTACCACCAACTCAATGGACATGAGTTTGAGCAAATTCCAGAAGGTAGTGGAGGACAGAGGAGACTCATATGCTGCAGTCCACGGAGTAGTAGTAGTAAACACATTATCTCCCTTACTGTTGGACATGACTTAGCCATTCAACAACAACAACGTGTCTATATGATGTGATGCATGTTCACTAATCTTATGATCACCATTTCATGATATATGGAAGTCAAATCATTATCTGTACCTCCTTAAACTTGTATAGTGCGATATGTTAATTGTACAGCAATAAAGCCGGCAGGAAAATACAAAAGAGACAAAATCAAAATGACAAAAATATTTAGAGGTTTTAACAAATGTTATTGTTTTCCTGCTAATTTCTTTATGTGTTATAGATATTTAAGGCAAAAATGATCACATGGTCTTGTGGGGCTAGATGTAATATATGTGAACATAGATGTAATATATTTGAGCTATAGGAAAAGCAGAGAGGTGGTAAATGGACTTAATATGGTTGCAAGGTTTCTGCATTTTATATGAACTAGTACAATATTAACTCTAGATTGTGAAAAGTTAAAGATGTATACTATAATCATTGAGTAACCAGTAAGAAAATACAGAGATAGAACTGAAAAGCCAACTTAGGAGCTTGCCTGATGGTCTAGTGGTTGAGAATCTGCCTGCTGATGCAGGGGTCATGAGTCTGATCCCCAGTCTGGGAAATTCCCACATGTTGCAGAGGAACTAAGCCACATGTGCCACAATGACGGAGCCAGTGCTCTAGAGCCCATGAGCCACAATTACTGAGCATCCGAGCTGCAACTACTGAAGCCCGTGAGCCTACAGCCTGTGTTCTGCAACAAGGGAACCCACTGCAATAAGAAGCCCACACACTTCAAGGAAGAGTAACCCTCCCCACCACCCCACCAACTAGCCACAAAGTCTGTGTGCAGCAATGAGGACCCAGGAGAACCAAAAAGAAAGAAAGAAAGAAAGAAAGACCAGGACTTCCCTGGTGGTCTAGTTGTTAAGACTCTGTACTCCCAATGCAGTGGGCCCAAGTTCGATTCCTGGTCAGGGAAATAGATAGCACATGCCTCAAATAAGAGTTTGCCTGCCACAGCTAAGACCTGGTTCAGCCAATTAAAGAAATACATAAATAAATACATAAATATTTTTTTAAAAAGCCAGTTTTTTGTTCAGTTGCTAAGTTATGTCCAACTCTGCTGCCCCATGGATTGCAGCATACCAGTCTCCCTTGCCCTTCACTATCTCTTCACTCAAACTCATGTCCATTGAGTTAGTGATGTTATCCAACCGTTCATCTTCTGCCAGCCCCACCTCCTCCTGCCTTTAATCTTCCCCAACATCAGAGTCTTTTCCAATGAGTCGGCTCTTCACATCAAGTGGCCAAAGTACTGGAGCTCCAGCTTCAGCACCAGTCCTTACAAAGAATATTCAGGATTGATTTCCTTTCAGATTGACTGGTTTGATCTCCTTGCAGTCCAGGGGATTCTCAAGAGTTCTTATCAATCACAATTTAAAAGCATCAGTTCTTCAGTTCTCAACCTTCTTTATGGTTCAACTTTTATATCTGTACATGACTACTGGGAAAACCATAGCTTTGATTATACAGACCTTTGTTGCCAAAGTGATGTCTCTGCTTTTGAATATGTTGTCTAGGTTTGTCATAGCTTTCCTTCCAAGGAGCAAGAGTCTTTTAATTTCAAGGCTGTAGTCACCATCTGCAGTGATTTCAAAGCCAAGGGGAGGAAAAAAGCCAAGAGATAAATGAAAATAGAGTTCTAAAAGAACTTTTTTTTTTCCAATAACTAAAAAGAAGGCAGGAAAGTAGAAACTGGACAAAAAAAAAAAAAAAAAACAGAACAAAACAAAACAAACCCAACAAAAAACCCAGTGGGGACAAGCAAAAAACAGAAATGGTGGACCTAAATCCTACTGTTCAACTACTACATCAAATATTAGTGAACTAACATGCTATAAATATACCTCCCTCCCGCCCACTCTTTAAGAGTTGAAGGTTCATTTTTGGAGTTGTTTGATTCATATTTTTGGAAAAAACTTCTTTGGATGGCTCCTTTAGTACACAGATATAGAGTAAGGAAGGATCTACCCATTGTGCCATTATTAACACTCTGATCTCACCCTAATAACAACTAGCCCTCGGTCACAGGTTTACTTTCTGGGTAAACTTATATGGTCAGCAACCAGCAAGAGCTGGGCCAAGGAAGAGATGGGCCACATGGGTAGCCGGCATCTTGGTCTCAGGTCTCCCTGGACAGAGTACTAACCAAGAAGAAAGTGACATCGCCTTCCTTTCTTAAAAAAGCACCATTCTGTTTTCTAGAAATCCATCTCTGTAAGTACTTTATATGGTATACCCATCATGCCGTGATTATAGGCAAGAGAGAATCAAAGAGATACACTAAACAGTGTGCAGGAAAATAGAATTGTTGAAACAGAGAAGGGTTGATTTTTTGAAAAGGGGTAGTTTAAATAAACCTAGGATCAGGTAATCAGGCTTAATATTATAAATTGGGTGGTCACAACTAAATAGTCTGTTGAAAACTAGGGAGTGTGTCAGACATAACTGACACATAATATGTGCCATGATACTGTCTTGGGTCTTTTTTTAGGCACATTACCTCCCTTACTATTGGAGAAAGTGAAAGTGAAAGTAAAGTCGTTCAGTTCTGTCCGACTCTTTGCGACCCCACAGACTGTAGCCTAACAGGCTCCTCTGTCCATGGGATTTTTCAGGCAATAGTACTGGAGTGGATTGCCATTTCCTTTTCCAGGGGATCTTCCCAACCCAGGGACAGAACCCAGGTCTCCTGCACTGTAGACAGATGCTTAACCATCTGAGCCACCAGGGAAGTCCTACTATTGGAGAAGGAGGTGGCAACTCACTCCAGTATTCTTGCCTAGAAAATTCCATGGATAGAGGATACAGCCCATGGGATCGCAGAGAGCTGGACACGACTGAGCAACTGAGCACCTTACTATAATCCTATAATGAACTTATTATTACACTGATCTAATAAATGAGGGAAATAATGTTCAGGAAGAATAAGAGATTTGCTTTTCTTCATGGAAACATAGCTGCTAAGAAACTGAGCTGGGTGTTCTGACTTCAATTCCTTCACTCTTGATGAAATAGCATACCTGTCTCAAGAGTCAGGAGACTTAAGTTTATGGCAGCTCATCAGAGTCAAGGGATTAGGGAAACTGGACTTGAAGTTAACTCCAGTTCATCTAGAGGGCTTCCCAGTCTTCCTGTGGGGCAAGAGTTGGTTCTGGGGTTCGGTGTGCCTGACCTATGAAGAAAAGTAGGTGAGTCCTGATAAGAGGAAGCAAGTAGATTCATCTGCTTAGAGATACTGACTGTGCCTTGAGGTAGAATCGCGGTGGCCCAGAGCTGCTGTATACAGAAGCAGACCCCAGAGCTGGGACGCGCCTTTAGGGAGTGTTTTGTCCACCGACTTAAACAAACTATCCAAGCCAAAGAACACAAGCCACTGTTGAAACAGAAGGACAAGTACATTCCTTGAGATTATACCTAAAGGGAAGACAAGAAGAAAGGAAAGTGGGGATGTTCCCAGGCCTTTGATCTTGTCTACCTGCCACAGGCCTCTCCTCCCCCTCCAAGAGACTTCCTGAGGCAGGAAGTGGTGACATCACCCTGGTTTGTCAGCAGCCTCCTGCTCTGAGTCATCAGGATTGCTGGCATAGTTCTCCAGGAGATCTCCAAGCAGATAATTTGCTCCTCTTTAGGGCCTTGGCAACGTGCTAAGCAACAAATCGTTCTGTGAGCTGTCAGACTTCCATTCCCGAGTGGGGTTTCCTCCTTGGAATGTCACTCAGGGTCCTTACAAGGAGCATCTCCAAACTTTTACTTCATATCATCCCATAGTAACTAACTGGAAGTGGGGGTTGTTGGTCATCAAAATAGACAGTGGAATGAATTACAGTGAATTTTAGCCATTTCCTCATGTGGAACATGAGCATGCATTCCAGTAACTTATTATTTTAACCAGTGTGTAGGAATATATCTTTCTACATAAGTGGGTGCCCCCGATGATTGTTTCTGTAGGACAGATCTCTAGATGTGGATTGGAGGGATCATTTAATTTAAATAGGGCAAATACAAACAACACAAACATGAGCATTTGTATTGTTTTAATTTATCCCATTTAAAGCTTTTGGTCAAGGAAATTTGCAAATAAATATAAAAATAGAGAGAAAAGTATAATGAACACCCACTCCTCATTTATCTAGGTTTCACAATGATCAATTCAGAAACTCTCAATTTACCTTTTCCCTTGCCTTCTCTCCCCTTATTATTATTTTTTGGCCATACTCCAGGCTCGTGGAGTATTAGTTCCCCGCCCAAGAATGGAACCCACACCCTTGGCAGTGAAAGTGCAGGGTCCTAAACACTGGACTGCCAGGGAATTCTTGTCTCTAGATTATTTTAAAGCAAATTTCAGGCATTGTATCATTTCATTTGTAACTATTTCAGTATGCTCACTTCAAGTTGATTGTTTTTTGTGTGTTTTTTCTTAATATGTATATTTTATAGAAGTATAGTTGATTTACAGTGTTTCAGTGCACAGCAGGATGATTCAGTTATACATATATTATTTTTGAGATTATTTGCCATTATAGTTTATTACAAGATGTTGACTACAGATCCCTATGCTATGCAGTAAACCTTTGTTGCTTGTTGCCTATTTTTTTTAAATTAGAAATCTAGCATTCTATTCATACTAAGTCAAACAAGTGGAATCAAAAGCTGATTATTATTAAAAAAAAAAACCTCAACATGATCTTAGCATCTTAAAAATGAATAATTCCTTAATATCATCCAGATATGTCATTTTAAATCTGAATAGGTTCTAAAAAATTGTCCTTCAAAAAACAAACAAAAAAATTCTTCATTGACCCTTCCACCATCAGTGCTACAGAATTCTAGGAGGACAGGCAGGGTACAAGGAAGGAACTTGCATTAGCCAATGTTGAAATGTGAAGAGCGACATCAAGAAATGGCACTGTGGTAAGAGCGGAAGTTGAACCCACCAGTGGTCTCTGAGCTCTCTTCATACATTTCACTGCCTTAAAGGACAGTCTTGAATAGCAGACAACATCAAAAGGCAGCTGTGCTTTTCTCAGAATAAAACAGCTGAACTAAACAACCAAAACCAAACAGCTGTACTGCCTTTGGATTTAGTGTTACATTAAAATTAGATGTTTTCTTTTCTCTGCCTTTTTTTCTAGAAAGAAACAATTGAAGAGTTGTGTTTCAGACATAAATGTTATGCTTAAATCATGTGTGCACACAGCCTACAGTACTTTCATACTTATTATGGAAATTTGACTGATAACATTGTCACACATTAACTTAGACCCTCTCTGTTGTTTTCATTATTCAATACTACTTAATTATTTAGAATTTGCCTGTGTACAGTGACCACTATTTATGATCCAGGAGTGGAAGCGCAAATGCAAATGTTTATGTATTTGTAAAAAATATGAAAAAATTTCATGGAATTGAAACAGCTTAAACTTCATTTTAAAAAGGGGATTATTTATTTCCTTTATAGAAAGATTAATTATTATCTTACAGTCTAAACTAAATGGAACAATACAGGCAAAGAACAAAACACCATCTCAATTCTTCCTAACAATAAGCCTGAAAAAAATGGAAGTATTAGTTGGTCAGTAGTGTCTGACTGTTTTCCACTCCATGGGCTGTAGCCTGCCAGAATAGCCTATACCCATCCCCCACCCCCTAAATAGGTGATACTTTTCATTAAGTTTTATATTACACAATATGACATGCTGATTGTAGAAATATGATCAAGCTGAAAGAAGAAACTAAAGATATCTATGGTTGCACCGTTTATTCCTCAGATATAACCTGGTCTGTATGCTAGTCATTGTCACATCCTGCCATTCATAAACCCATTTCCAAACTTAAAGGGTTATATCATCCATTCTTGTCGGCAATCTGCTTTGTTTTCTACTTGTGTCATGGCAATTTTTCCATGTCATTAAGTGTTTTCATGATGTAATTTATATAGTTCCACAAAAGTGGTTTTAATCTTTTTCTCCTCACGAGTGTATTTTGGGTGTGAGGTTCTTTAGAAGCAGAGAAGAGGAAACTGACTGGAGACCAACGCTTTTCAAGTTATGTGTGATAATGGACAGTTTTTCAAATTTCCAATCTATTGTGCGATTGATACTTTAAAAAAATATGGTAAAAGTAAGAGAAATGACATATGAATTAAAAAAACCATTTTTGAGAAAATATTAAATATTTAAAAGAAAAATAAAATCAAAGTATACAAAGATCCAGTTCAAACTTTTTAATATTAGATCTGATAGATATTACTTTGTGAAATGATCATACAAATTTCAGAGTGTTTATTCTCAATATTTTTGTTGATATTATCACAGACTAGTGGCAGTTACATTGTCTCTACTTTGATTACGTTGCTTTAGACCTTCCCAAGAACATTACCACACCACCATGGTTATCCTGGTTATTAAGATCAACTCTGAATATTCATTGGAAAGACTGATGCTGAAAATGAAGCTACAATACTTTGACCACCTGATGCAAAGAGCTGACTCATTGGAAAAGCTCCTGATGCTGGGAAAAATTGAGGGTAGAATGAGAAGGGGGCAATGGATGAGATGGTTGCATGGCATCACCGATTCAATGGACATGAGTTTGAGCAAACTCTGGGAAATAATAAAGGACAGGAAAGGCTGGCATGCTGCAGTCCATAGGATCACAAAGAGTTGGGCATGACTGAGCAACGGAACAACAAGAACATTGAGTAAATGGTTCTCTTTATAAATAATCAAGGGTAGAAAAGTTAAATAATCATTTTAATTTGCTATTGGAGAGTAGAGCCACAGTCTTCAACTCTCTCCCATACTCCACACACAGGAGGGCCAGAAGGGACCTTGGGGTGTTTTAGTGAATGCTCACAGGAGTGTCATTCCTTGGGCTTCCCTTACAAACAGTCTTGGCCCCATACCCATGAAACCCAGAGTGTGCAAGAAGTCTATCTTTTTATCCTTCCTCTACCACACTATCCTTTGAGACTGATTTCGCACTGTTCTCTGGATGAGCCAACCAATGATATGGCCCACGTAGCTCTTGCTTTTAATATGATTGATTCTTTTAAGCAGCTTAGTAAGGTGTAACCATTGAGGTGCTGCCATTTTAAGGCAATGGCAACCCACTCCAGTACTCTTGCATGGAAAATTCCATGGACAGAAAAGCTGCAGTAGGCTGCAGTTCATGCGATCGAGAAGAGTCGGACACAACTGAGCGACTTCACTTTCACTTTTCAATTTCATGCATTGGAGAAGGCAAATGGCAACCCACTCCAGTGTTCTTGCCTAGAGAATCCCAGGGATGGGGGAGTCTGGTGAACTGCCATCTATGGGGTCGCACAGAGTCAGACATGACTAAAGTGACATAGCAGCAGCAGCATTGAGGTACAATTGGTAGACAATAAACTGCACATACTTAAAGCATACAACTTGATGTGTTGACACACACACATATGTAGCCTTAATATAGCTTAATGCAAGTCCTTTCTCAAATTTATGCTTTTCAAATATATATATATATATACATATATACATATACATATATGTATATACATACACACATACACACATCTTTGAAATCATTTCCAAATCAAAGTAGTGAAGATATCCATCATCCAGTCTTTTTATGCCCCATTAAAGTTCTTTTCTGTGCCCCTCCTGCCTCCTTCCCTCTCCCAGGCAGTCATAGATCTGTTTTCTGTCAGTACATTCTTCTTTGCATTAAAAAATATATATATTTACTTATTTTTATTTATTTATTTGACTGTACTGAGATCTTACTTGTGGCATGTGGGATCTAGTTCCCTGACTAGGGATCGAACCCAGACCCCCTGCATTGGGAGCCCAGAATCTTAGCCACTGGACTACCAGGGAAGTTCCTCTTTGCATTTTTAAGAGTTTTATATAAACAAAACCATACTGTACATACTCATTTTTGTCCAGCTTCTTTTAAGTATTTTGAATATATATATTATATAACTATTTTGAAATACAGTCACTGGCATAGGAGTGAATGCTTCACTCCTTTTATTGCAAAGTAGTAGACCATCTTGTGGCTCAAACATGGTTTGTTTGTCCACTCTTTGTTGAAAGACATTTGGTGGTTACAGTGCTGTATGTTAATTATAACTCAATAAAACTGGAAGGAAAAAAATACTGTTTTCTTATTATTGTGTTGCGATCTTAATACAGCCTAATGCAAATCTTTTCTCAGATTTACGCTTTACAAATTCTTCTCTCATTCAGTGTCTGCTCTGGTCACAAGTTCTCTGTATGTCTGTGTCCTAATCTTATAAGAACATGAATCATGTTGGATTAGGGGGCCACCTGAATGACTTCAGCTAACCTTAATTACACCTTTGTAGACTTTGTCTCCAAATACAGTCATGGTCTGAGGTACTGGGAATTAGGACGTCAGCATATGACTTTTGGAGGGACACAATTTATCTCAGAACAACCACCTAATTGAACGGCGGAACTATTCAGAATTCAGGACTCTTATTTCGAATCCATTCAACACTGGTAACTCAATAGAAGATTCTTCAAGTGAATTTCAAGTACTGATATATTATTTACAGAACATGGATTCTCTCTAGCAGTTCCAATTACGTGATGTTGGCCATAACTACCTCACCAGTGAGTGAGATTTCCCTGAAAAAACCTCTGTGAATCATGAGTCATTCTCTCCTTTTGTTAGCTGCTGAGCTCTGAAAGAGGTGAAGCAACACCTTTTCAGGTGTAAAATGGAGATAATAGCAGTATTTGCCTTATAAGGTTATTGTGAGGATTCAAAGAGACAATTCACAAAAAGCCATTAGAATAGAGCCTAGCACTTAGGGTTTAAAATGTTAGCTGCTACTATTTATTCATCAAATACATGCTAAATTCTGCCTTCACAGTAAGCATCTGGCAGGATGATGCAGCAGAGGCAAAGATAAATCAGTCACAGGTACAGTACCAAGTAAATGATGAACCTATTTGTAGTATTAATAACTACCAGTTATTGGACTTCCCTGGTGGTCAGTGGGTAAGATTCTGTGCTCCCAATGCAGGGGACCAGGGTTTGATCCCTGGCTGGGGAACCTGATCCCACATACTGGGACTAAATATTCCACAAGCCACAACTAAACACAGTGCAGTCAAAATAAATAATAAATAAAGATTAACTTTCAGTTGCTGAGGGCCTTCAGCAACTCCTATGCTAGATGATATACATTGATTATTTCACTTATTTTCCAAAAATATCTTGCAAAATAAGTCATACTTGTCCCACTTTATAGGTACGGAAACTAAAACTCCTTGAGGTAACCAAAGTCCCATAGGTCAGCTATTTAGTTGTGGATGTGAGCTTTACCCCAGCCTGTCTGATGCCCAAGTTCCGTTCCCTTTTCTGTGAGTTTGTGGTCTCTGGAGACATACTGCACATGCATCAGGAAATACAAATACTACAGGGGAAAAAATGCCATGAGCCTTAGGAGAGATATTGATTGTTGTAGGCATCAAACAGCAGGAGAGATTTCCCTTCCGGGTTTTAGGGAAAACCCACAGAAGAGATCTCATTTGGGCTGAATCGGCCCGGGTAGAATTGGCAGGGCTGGGGGATGGCAGCATTCTTGGATATAAGAACAAAACCATACAACAGGAAATTGTGGTTTTTAAATGAGGAACAAGAGGGTGTTTAGTTTGACTAGAATGATGTAGGAAGCCCTCATCAGCTCTAGCTTGAACTACTGTCCCTTTGCTCTGCCCCTAACTTGCTGTCTGCCTCATCTTTCGGTGGACTTGGTCCCCCCGATCTTCTCCACATTACTGGGTGATAGATGATATTTCTAAATCTGATCATGTGACTCCCCTGCATGAAGTCTTCTGTCTCCCTATCACCAACAGGAGAGATAGCTAAACTTTAGAACCATCATGCTGTGTCTCTTACCTACTGCCCAGTTATGGATGCATGCATGCCAAGTCACTTCAGTCCTGTTCAGCTCTGCCCACCAGGCTCCTCTGTCCATGGGATTCTCCAGGCAAGAATACTGGAGTGGGTTGCCATGCCCTCCTCCAGGGGAGCTTTCCGACCCAGGGATTGAACCTGCATCTCCTGTGGCTCCTGCATTGCAAGCAGAGTCCCTATCTTAACTGCACCACATGGAAAGCCTACTGCCTAGTCATACCGGCTTATATTTCCCCACATTGCAGGATGACCTGCAATACTGAACCCCAACCGGTAGAAACTGCTACATTCCCTAGCACCATCCTGGTCTTCACATGTGCAGTTTTTCTTTTCCTTTCTTATCCACCTGGAGAATTCTACTTTCATTGGCTCAGAGGTTAAAGCATCTGCCTCCAATGTGGGAGACCTGGGTTCAATCCTGGGTCAGGAAGATTCCCTGGAGAAGGAAATGGCAACCCACTCCGGTATTCTTACCTGGAGAATCCCATGAAATGAGGAGCCTGGTGGGTTGCAGTCCACGGGGTCACAAAGAGTTGGACACGACTGAGTGACTTTACTTACTTACTCTTTGGTTTCAGCTCTTAAAATGCCTGCCCTGAAGTCTTTCCAGATCATCCTCCATCCCCTCCACCAGGCAGACTTAACCCACCTTTTTAAGCACCCATTGCATTGGGTGTGTGATCATCAAGTGATTATTTTATTATGGGGATTATGTTACTTAGATGTTTTTCCATTTTTTACTTTTAAAGACACAGCAAAAGCCGTGTCTTATTTTCTCTTTCACATTCTCAAAGTTCAGTAAGTAGCAAGAATTCACATTTATTTTATACCCCTTAAGTAAATGAATGAATGCATCAGTGAATATGGGGACTACATTAGTAAGGAATACTGAGTCTAGATCTTTAGGGAATCTAAATGGTAAGTTTAGGGATCTAGGTGGGGGGGTCGCAAAGAGTTGGATACGACTGTCTTTCACTTTCTTTCTTCATGTGCTCCATTATTCATGTTTTTCTGTGAAATGAGATTGCAATGGACGAGTGTTAATTCCTGTGGCTGATATTAGAGGTTTTTACTTTGTTGTGCTCCCTCAGGACAGGGACTAGAGCATACAGAGAGATCCCTGAACCCCTGGCATCTTGCACAGAACTTGGCAGATTGGTGTTCAATGCCTGTTTGTTGAAAAAAAAAAGAAAAAAAGCCTCCCAATGTTGCCACGTTTAGGTTAATGACTGTCACTATTTCCACGTTCTTAAAACTTCTCCGGTCTACTCCATTCAGACAAACAAAACCTCTCCTTCTGATGCTTATACTTTAATAGTGCCATTCTGCAGCCTCTTTAGGCCTATTTGTCTCACCAGTCTGTATTCTTGCTTGGTCGTGTTTGATTCTTTGAGACCCCATGGACTATAGGTCACCAAGCTGCTCTGTCCATGAAATTTTCCTAGCGAGAATACTGGAGTGGGTTTCCATTTCCTCCTCCAGGGGCTCTTCCTGGCTCAGGGATGGAAGCTGTGTCTCCTGCTTCTCCTGCATTGGCAGGTGGATTCTTCACCACTGAAGCACCTGGGAAACTCATACCAAATATTGTATTTATTTCTTAAACCAAGAAAGCCCATTAGCTTTTCCAGCTGAGTTCAACTCCTTGTCTTTTTCTGCCCACTTTCGACTGCCCTGCTGAGAACCACTTTGATTCAGTGGCCAAGAGTTAAATGAGGTGCTTGAAAACCATTCCTGGCAGGTTGTGGGTCCTTGGAGGAGGTAAAGTCTTGACTTTCTTAGTAAATTTCACTCTAGGTCCCTGGTTCCTCTATCTGGAAGAATGTCATGATCAGGGAAACTAGTTAAACACCAACATTCCTGATGCCATTTCAATGTCACTGACTCGGAATTTGAAGCGGCAGGTGGCTGAGGACAACAGGACACCGAGGGATCTGAATTTGAAGTGTCCAGGTGATTGTGATATTCAGAGAGATAGTCGAAACCCTCGGTGTAACTCTCTTCTCAGGTAGGCAAAGGGGTTAGGGAAAAGGACACGGTGGGGGTTGGGGGAGGGGAGGAATGACCCGCAGCCTAGGTTTGACTCTGCTCTCAAAGGTTTACATTTCTAGTTTTGTATCTATAGTCTGTTTTCTTTCACGCTTTTCAAGATTAACAGGTAGACGGAATCTAGAGGTTCCAGGACTCGCTACTATATTTCTATTAGAAGCAGGAATTTCCATGAAGACTAACAGACCGTGATTCTTCTATCTCACAATCCCAGAATTGCTAGGAATCTTACAGGTCGTTGAGTGGGACATGCATATTTTGAAGACAGCCTTAAATATCCAAAGGACAGGCAATGACATCAAGATTATTGATGCACACACTGGAGAGTGCCCTCGTCAAGCCTTAGCAGAGGCTTCCTGCCGCCAGCATTGCCAGTGGAGAGATCAGGTGTCTGTCCAGAGGAAAGGCTCAAGGGAGAGAGACCTGGAGGGCTGCATACTGGAAAATGAAGTGAGATAGGATTGTATAGGAGAGGAGTGGATGGAGAGGTCTGCACAGGAGCACTGTGTCAGAGCCTTCCAACAGAAAGGAATTTATTTACTCACTCCCCAAACATTTATTAGTTATCTACTAGGAGGCTGATCTGATACTAGCCCGAGTTGCTGCCCTCAAAGGGCTCTCAATCTAGTGGGACAGACAGATACATATTACAATGGAGAGTGATAAATCCAACAATGGAGGCAGATACTACGAGTGATGTAAGAATTTGCTAATACACTACAGCCCACATTCCTCTTTCCTGATCTTTTTTAAACTGCCAGCTTTTCTTCTTTATATTTTTCTCTAGAGATGTGACACATGAATATATTTCATCTCATCTCTCTCTTCTCCTTCTGTAGCTGTGCTACAGACCAAAGGTAATTTACTGCTGTGATATAAAATAGCCACTGTGTACATGGCAGTCTAGATAGGAGGGGGGTTTGGAGAACGGATACATGTATATGTATGGCTGAGTCCCTTTGCTGTTCACCTGAAACTATCACAACTTTGTTAATCAGCTATACCCCAAGACAAAATAAAAAGTTAAAAAAAATAAAATGGCAACTGTGTGAGTGTAGATTTTAAGATGTTTCAGGGATGGATTGGGTAGGTACAGAAAAAATGAAGAAACAGATAGAAGGTACCCCAGATTAATGTGGAGTTAGGGAGGTGCAGGCAAAGGAAGAGGAATTAAATTGGAGTCTGAGTAAGAAAAAATATTTCAAACATTGAAATGGCTATAATTAGAAAATATCAGGTGGTATAATTTTGACCTGTACAGTGGACAATAGCCATTCAAAGTATATCATTTGCAGTTTAGTTCAGTCGCTCAGTTGTGTCCGACTCTGTGATCCCGTGGACTGCAGCACACCAGGCTTCCCTGTCCATCACCAACTCCCAGAGCTTACTCAAACTTATGTCCACAGAGTCTGTGATGCCATCTATCCATCTCAACCTCTATCGTCCCCTTCTCCTGCCTTCAATCTTTCCCAGCATCAGGGTCTTTTCAAATGAGTCTGTTCTTCACATCACGTGGCCAAAGTATTGGAGTTTCAGCTTTAGCATCAGTCCTTCCAAGGTATATTCAGGACTGATTTCAGTATTATGTTATTGATTAGCAAAGGGGGAAATGTATCCTAAACTTTTAATAAAGAACCACATTAAAAAAAAAAAAAGAACCACATGAATCAGAAGTGCTGCAGGAAATTTCAGATATACCAGGGAATATGTTTTATTCTTATAATCTACTGTTACAATTGTTAACTTAATTGAAAATTAATGATCAAATCAGTATAGTTAGTAGTAAAGTTACTCTGAATGACATCTGATCTTAAAATTACTGTATTACTATAATTTAGTTAATACTAACTTCAAATACAACTTAAATAGTAAAGAAAATTTAAAAGATGGTGCAAGATTATTAATAAGGTTCCTGTTGAAATGGAATCCTAAGTTGTTTTACGTATGCTTTCATTTTTAACAACTAGTCTGAATCTGTGCTACACAGATTAAGTTATTAATAGATAGTTTATAATTTAGGCCTCACAACTGAAGTTAGTGTTTCCTTTTTATTTCTTTATACTCCTAGTGCAAGACAAGCACCCACTAGGCATTCACAAAATAGTTGTTGACAGGTGAAAACCTTGAGTGGATATGCACAGACTTGGAGTTCATGATTTTGTTTTGTTATGAAATAAACAAAACATGGACTCCATAATCCATAGTCATTTAAACCCATCTTTTTCTTAAGAATCAGGAAAACATTTGTACTTCTGGACAGATTTCTTTCAATAAAATTTGTGTTCTAAATTCACTCTGCTTATTCAGTACTCAGACCCAATACTTCAGTGACTGGAGTGTTGGTCTAGAATTTAGAATTCACTCCAAGTGGACTTTCAGCCTGAGTTGCTGAATAATGGCGTCAGCTCTTGCCCCCTTTCTGTGCTGCGGGAATCTGTCACCTGGACTCGGTGGTGTGGCCTCATTGCCATGGGAGACTTGTGAGCTGGGACTCTGTTGCATGCAAAGAAGAGCACCTGTGACGGTACATACTGAAAATTCAGTTGCAGGTGTATTTGCAAATTGGATTTTGAGGGGGAAGTTTAAGCAAATTCTTTTAAAGGCAAACCGCTCCAAGGGTGTGAGTAATGAAGAAATAAAAGTGACAGTCAAAAACCTATTAAAACCTAGTTTCCAGAGAAGACTTTGTCTAATGACATTTATGCTTTCATAGTTAGGCATTTAACAGTCATTTTGTGTCAGTTGCTTCCTTTAAAAATTCCATGTGACAAATTTTTCAGTTCTCTGTTTCTAAGACTCTAATCCCAATGACTCTTAACATGCTTGAAATGAGCTGACGGCTCTGAGATGAGGTTCTCTTTGCTTCTCGATTTCTCTACAGCAACTAATAAAGAAGCCTTAAGCACCAGTATATGAGATCCATCACTCATCCAATCTGCTCATTCCAATCACTTTTTTCCTTTCATTCAGTCTTCAAAATCTAGGTTAAATTATTATGGCTAAACAAAACAAACTAAACAAAACAAAAAAACCGGCTAGCTAACTATTTAAAGACCTTAGATTTTGGAATCATGTGTCTAAACTAAGAACTTCCCTGGTGGTTCAGACAGTAAAGAATCCACATGCAATTAGGGAGACCTGAGTTTGATTCCTGGGTTGGAAAGTTCTCCTGGAGAAGGGCATAGTGATCCATTTCAGTATTCTTGCCTGGAGAATCCCTGTGGACAGAGGAATCCCAGGCTGTGGAGTCACAAAGAGTCAGACACGATTGAACACTAAGCACAGTCTAAAGAAAAATATTATTCTCACTTGATGATACTTTTTGTTTGTACTGGTGATACATTTGGTTTGCATTCTTGTTTGCCTCCTCAATGTTTTGTTTTGTTAAAAAGTCACTGTACTCTCCCACTTGCAAGATTTTTAGCCTAACAGCTCAGTTGTTTAAAAAAATATTTATTTATGTATTTGGCTGTGCTGGATCTTTGTTGTGGCATACGGAAATTTAGCTGTGTTCTGCGGGGTCTAGTTCCCTTATCAGGGATCGAACTGAGGCCTCCTGCATTGGGAGGACAGGGTCTCAGCCACTGGACCATCAGGGAAGTACCTTAACAGTTGCATTTAGCACCTGAATTCTACTTACTACTGCTGCCATCCCTCTCAAAATGGTGAGAAGAGGAACAAGAAGTAATAGAGACCTAGATAGGACAGTTCAGTCATATTGTAAGTTGTGATAAAGGCAATGAATGGATGACAAGATTTTCACTGTGACCCCTTCACTCTGTAGTTGACATTGGCTATTTGGGAGAGTTGTTGCAGGAATGGCTGGCTCAGGATCCAAGTTTCTGTCTTTCCCTCCATGGAAAATATAATTCTAGTTGGGAAAAAAAGATGAAATTATTGAGTTTCATTACCTGAACTGCTCTCTAAGATAGTCTTGGATGGGTCAAGTATGAATGTATTTAAAATAAAGTAGAAATGAGAATTTTTTTGATCTCTTGTTAGATTCCTTGAATTGTGGCCCTGCAAGCTGTTTAACATAAATTCCATTTAAAGCATTGTTTTCTGAAAGCAAAACTCGATGTTTGCAAAACATATAGACTCATGGGTTTCTGATGGGGAGCGTGCACACATACCCCTCCAAAGTAAATACATACATTCTAAATTTACCCCAGCACTTTGAGCAGCTCTTAACATCTTATGACAAGGAGAGCATTTGTTAATCAGAAAAATTACAACCTATTCATAGTAACTGTTTGATTATTTCTTTGCTGACCTCTGAGGTCCCATTGTTGATTGAATTAGGTATAGGAACTCATATTTATTTTAGCAACTAGCTATTATGAATGCAAACTCTTCTTATCATCAGATGATTGATAGACACATTAAGAAGTTGTTCAACAGGTTGCTTGGTTTGAAGAAATGCTTAAATCCTGATAAGCTACTTTTTTTTTTTTAATCAGGGAAGAGTAGGAATTAGCACAGATCAGCCCATGATAACAACAATTTTGTTTTCCAAGGGGAATGTTATCATTTTAAAAATTTGTTTCTTTTAAGGAGTAGTTGCTGTCAGTCCCTTTTATAGATTTAAATGTATAAAATGTAGGTAGGTTGAAAACATTCAGAAATAAGTAGTTTTTTTTCATGTTGGCTGGAGAATGTGTGTTACGAGGAAAATTGTCAAGCATGAATTGTCAAGCAGTGATAAAGGATCTGTTGATACTAATTATCTGAATATTTTTCTGTTTTTAAAACAGGATTATTCTGTTTTGTTTAGTCATTCCATAAAGCCTTCGTTTTGTGGAGACTTTCAGGCACTTAAAATAAGTGAGGATCACAAATGCCTAACATTTTTTTGCTGTTGGTAAAAGTATTGTTTTGATTCTCTTTAAAATGGAAACATAAGCATGACAGAGTTAGGTTAATTGCCCTTGGCTATCTGATAGGTGAACAATGAGGTTCAAGTTTGTAGGTATTCATCTTTAGTCTTTGGTGAACAGTGTGGCTTCTCGATCATACTGGCCATCATTTGTCTCCTCAAAATATCGCTTCTTAAGGACTCAGGCATTGGGTGATGAGTACCAGAGAAAGGTCTAAATATGGGCATAATGGATAAATCAAAATAAAAGACTGAATATTGCTTCTTGAATGGAAGATGAACGAATGATGTTGCAAGAACAGTCTGTTGTATAATGCCTCAGCTTCAAAAAAGTGACCTCAATTTCTCATGGTGGCTTTGGATATAGAATTAGTTAGATTACTGTACCATTTTATACCAGTTTTATGGGGGCAGTTACTGAGAAATATGATACTATGTATAATTATATATAGGGCAATTTTGAAATAAAAAGTTACCAAAGGAATATGCAGATGGATGACAAGGAGTTTCTGAAGAGCAAACTGTCCTGGGGTTATCTGGTCACGATTTGCCTGGTGGGGATCTGCTGGGGGTCTCTGCTGTAGGACCGAGAGTGTTTTATCTATTGGTGTATTCACAGATGATGTGGAAAGGGTCTAATTATGAAACAAATCACAGGTTCATATCTCCCTCCCTCTCTTCCACTTGTTTCCTTGGAGACACTGTTCCTTGTCAATTTTCTGAATTGCATTAATATTAAACTACGACTTTGAATCAGGAAGAATATGAGGTATCTGAAGAGCAGTATTTATATCTTCCATGTGACATTTGCATCACATGGATAAACGTTGAAAATGTTCTTGAGAACACTGAAAAAATAAGGAAATAGAGTTCAAAAATAAAGTATAGAACTTGTCAGACTAGTTTCTGTTTAAAACTTGGTGGATTATACCTCTTTGTTTTAGACTATTACAACAGCAATGATTAAATATCAGATTCCTTAAAGAGTCACTCACTCCTTTTGGAAAGTTTTGATGAAAGCATTGTATTTATTAAACTCTTCTACCCACACATCTTTCCTTCAAGATGTTGTTTTTCCCACGTCTGCTGTTTTATTACATGACAGTTATTGAAAGGTAAGATGTCGTTTACTTTCCCAAGGTTTATTTTCACATCATAAATCATGTTAAAAAAATTTTTTTTAATACATCACAAGAAGCAGTGTGGTCTGTTCAAGCTGGGCATCAGGAGACCTGGGTTCTATTTCCAGCTCTCCATATGACTTTGGGTAAATCAATGAATTTAGACATGTTTTAGTCTCTCTGTATAATGGGGATAATAATATCTCCCTTCCACTCATTTCATAGGGTGTTTTTTTTTCTTTTTTGAGGATTAATTAGTTAATGTTTGCAAACCACTCTGAGCTCCTTTGATAAAATACAAAGCTCCATTATTTTATGACAATAATAATAGTGTCTTGGACCTGTAGGCTTTCTTTCATCCAAGGATCCCAGAGTACTTTACCGCTGGGATTGTAACTTTACAGAAGGTTACTGTGTGGTTGCTGGCTCTCCCCGAAGAGACAGATGGTAACAAGCAGTCTGGGTTTTCACTAGAGAGTAATTAAGTCTCCCACCAACTCCTGCGTCATTTGCATAAACTTCTCAAGACAGAAAAGCAGCTCCCTAAAGACAGCAAAGTCCAACGCCTCATCCCTCATCACTTTTTATAAACAAATCACAAGAGATTTGAAATTTGGAATCTTGATGTTTTCAACTCCTGCATCTATACGTTGAGAATTTGGTGAAGCATGGGAATATTTAGACAGCAGTTAAATTAAGTTGAACAAAAATAGAAATGTGGCATGTGTGGGTTACCTGGAGGTCTTTCCAGTTGTGTGTGCCAATTATGGATGAGTCTTGTGATCTCTCCTGGGCTGTCTGGTTAGGCTGACTTCAGGTACTTGGCAGGGAAGAATGATGTGCCTAACTCAAGTGCATCTGGGGTTATTAAGAAGGAAAGTGTACGATGCGGTCCGTGCTCTCAAGTTGTTTACACCTTATTTGAGAAGATGAAATGAAGATACAGGAAACAATCCGTGGACCATGAAAGACAGTATATAATTAAAGGTCAAATTGTGTGGAACAGACCACAGGAAATAGAGAGAAGGGAGTCACCAATATAGACCAGCATAATTCAGGGAAAATTTACCAAGAGGGGAATTTAAAGCAGTGTTTTTGCCAGGACCAGAATCACAGAAGCAGTGTATGTAGTGTGTACATGGACTGCAGGTGCCTGTGTTAGGACACAGGGTTGATGGGGAGATTCTTTGTTCTTCCCAGGAAACCTGGGATTTTT